>CP139504.1:1544227-1714559 GCA_021014915.2 Artemisia tridentata subsp. tridentata | reverse complement strand
ATGTTGCTGACCCTCTTCTCGGAATTACCATCTTCCCTGCGTCCTCAATTCCATTGGATTAATCAAACATTTTGATTTTGATTGATAGATTTACATAATAACTTATAACACATCTTAACATTAAGTTTGTTAGAGTACTTGTAGTGAACAATAAGCATAGCATGTCCTGTATGTTTTGAATGAATAATACACTTTGGTTGCACATTGTTAGTTTAGAAATATACTCGAGTAGAAGGGTCGCATATTGGTTGGTAAAGGTGGTTTGAAATTAAAGTTGCTACTTTCAAGTAACTTAACCTTGTCACATACCTTTGCTTTGTATTTCAAAGAACTAAACACATGCTAAATAGAGAGTGATTACTTAAGCATGCAAATAAGGAGTTTTTAGTGATTATTTAAGCATGTAATATCTAATTTGTGATATTTAACATGATGCGGGATTTTCTAAAAGTTTTTATCTTTTTTTTTTACCTGGTTTCGGATTCGACATTGTGAACCAACTAATCCCTAGGCGACTACCCTTTTTGATAGCCCAGAGTCGGCACAAATGAACCTCCATGACCACAATGTCGAAGGCAAATAAAAAAGTTATGATGTGACATTTTAGCCTACAAATTTTCATGTGAAGTCAAATAAAAACCTTTTTCTTTTATGCATTGACTTTATAAGAGCAGCCGGTGCAGCTCGTTGAAGGCTTTGCCGTGGCCTACGTGGAGCCTCGCCTTTGCTCGCCGCTGCACCGGCCCTCCTCGCCGTCCTTCGCCTTTCAATGGTTGCTCGTGCAGACGACGAGCATTGGTTTCTGACTTTGTGTACTTTAAACGTTTTTTTTTCTTCGTTTTTTTTTTTTTTTTTTTTTTTTTTTTTTTTTTTTTTTTTTTGTAAAGTTTGAATATGTAATGTATTAATATGTATGTGAACTTAACAATAGAGTTGTAAAGTTTTTATAAAACTTGTAATATTTTATAAAAACTTGTAACGTTTTCTAAAGTAGGAAATTAACATACATTAAACATCAAATAGAAATACATTAAACGTTTTTATAAAACTTGTAACGTTTTTATAAAAACTTCATGTCGCCTTGAAGATGGTTAGGGAGCAAGTGTTACAAGTGTCAAGTGTGGGAGGAGAAGTCGGATCTCATCGACAATTACAAATCTATATAAAATTTCGTATCGTATTGTGATTTGTATTTAAAATTTCGTAGCGTGTTTTTTTTTCCGTATCGTTATTTTATTTTTCGTATGTTTTTTATTGTGTTGTATTGTATTTTTATTTTAATGAAATGAATTTAGTTTATTTGGGTATTTAATAAAAGAAATAAAAATAGATAGTGGTGGGGCCAAAGGAGTAAGTTGTTGTATGTTATTGGGGAGGGGGTTGTAAATGGAGGTATGTAATAGTGACGTGGCACCCCGTGAAGCCCGAATGAGTAAGTTGTGAATGCCATTGCACCTGCTGCTCTAAGGCACGCAAAAGACTTTTGCCTTTAGTCACATGAAAATTTACAGGCTAAAATGTCATTGTTATAACTTTCTTATACATGTGTAATACGCATTCACGGGTCAAATTCTGAGAAAAATACCGTATAAAGTTATATACCCAAAATCTTTCTATTTGGTTCCCCTAATTGACATATTTTGTTTGTATCGGCAATTTTCCCTTTATTTAAGCATGTAATTAAAGTACTTGTAAAAGGTTAAACATGGGGTTAGAATGGTACCTTGTATGAAATTGATGAACAAAGAGAATAAACCACCACCATTAAGAGAGATCAAGTTAAGCACAAAATCCACAGCGTAACCAATGAATTCCATAGGCTTACCAAACAACTTAATCAACTTCCTCATTATTATCGACACTATTATGACCCACCTATGATCCCACGTCTCTTTTTCACTATCACCATCACTATCACCATCACTTACAACATCATCTGAGCCCTCTAGGAACTTAGCACCACTTGCTTTGTTACCAAATACACCATAGCTAACCAGGTCCCTTATTCCACCATTCCAAGGATCCACTATCAAGTACTTAAACTCCTCATTTTCTTCATCCATCATACTCATATTGTTTATGTATGTATAAATTTGGATGATAAGTATGAATATATAGTCTGCTTGGTTTTATCTTCGGTCCAATACGATGATATATATGTCAGTAGGAGTCCATGACACATGTCGTCATTAGATAACTTTAATTATCAAACCGTTTGATTTGCCATAAAAAGGGTCTATAGCGTAGCTAACACACTTCTTTGCTTGTGCAACTTTACAAAAAGATTTTTGCATTCACTAAAAATACAACTAACCGTTTCATTTATTATTTCTTTTCTTGTGCAACCAAATTCTTACGATTAAAAGCATATTTAAGTTGGCAAATTCTTACGAGTACAACTACTCGTACTCGACATGCTATGCATCCTATTGTATCGTAGACTCATAGTGATAAAGCGAGAGAACTCTTTTGCAAATGCACTTGAATTTAATTCAGGTTGTTTTATTATTTAAATTGTAAAATGGTTGGAAACAGTCACGGGGACGGGGATACTCGGTTAGATCACGTATATCTGATTAAAAAACTTGCTTTTTCGGGTGTTGATATATGTGTCCGAATGATTTTTTCCGAAAGGCATAAAAACATTATTTAAGTATTACAGGTATATGCATCCGAGCGACGTATGCCGGAAGAAACAAACACATTCTTTAAAGTATTACATCATCGGTCTCCAATCGATAATGCAATACTGGGGGGACATGTTGACATATGTGTCCGGACGGCCTGTCTTGACCGGCCGTCCGAACGACACAGAGCCGTCCGGAAATACCGAAGGGCGCTCGACTCATCCAGCTAGTATCACTGTAAGTAATAGGACAGGTGGCGTTTACCTTTTGACAGATGGCAGCTGCAGACGCCGCCGCCGCCCCAGGATTTACGGGATTGTGTCTGAGACATGTTTCCTGAAAACCCGGCGCCGCCATTTCAGGTACCAAGGCTGGGCACTATAAATACCCAGCTCATTTACTACTCTCAACTAACTAATTCATTAGCATTTACTTCATACTACTGTTCATAACCTCTCGGAATACCAAATACTTACTCTCACGCCGGAGGTGGGTCCTGGGATAACACCCGGGGCGAGCCTAACGCGTGTTGCTGTGTGCAGATACCCGAAGGACCCTTAGAAGCCGAAGGGATCGACACACAAACCTCTCGGAAGAACCATTGGCTAGTTCAACCGAAAGGTCTCTTTTATTTGTCCGAAGTGATTGCAAGAAATTACTTCAACAAATTGGCGCCATCCGTGGGACCTTCCGCTCGATCTACCTGAGTGTCGGAATGGCAGGTCCTACACCAACATTCGGAATGACGGGTCCTACACCCCTTTTTACCCCTGTCCGGAACACGGGGGAAGCCGGGGGATCCGGAGGAGACCAAGATCCTCCGGATGTCCAAACCCTGATCGCAGGTCATCTTTCAGCCTTAAAAGAGTTGTTCAAGCAACCGAGCAATCGCAACCTGGTAAGCCCCAGAATGCTGAGGCTCGGCGACGAGTATGAAAATTCGGAAAAAGAGGACGTCGAAGGGTCACCATACGGAAAAGGGAAAAAAGCAGACGATGACTTGATCAAACCGTTTAAGGAAGTAATTAAGTGCCCGTTCACGAAAAGGATCATAGAGTTCTCATCACCCAAGCACAAGATACCGACGAACCTAAAACTATACCAAGGAACCACTGATCCAGACGACCACATCAATCGCTTTACCGGAGCAGGAAATCACGAAGAATGGCCCATGCCCGTATGGTGTCGAATGTTCCAACAAACCTTGGACGGGAAAGCTAGGGGATGGTTTGATAAGCTCCCGACGGGAAGCATTGATAGTTGGGACGAGCTTCAGAAGAGGTTTTTGAACAGGTTTAGTATGTTAAGAGTAAGCACTAAAGACCTCACAGAGATCAACAAGATTCACCGGAAGGCTAATGAGAGCCTCCCGGATTTCAAGGAGAGATGGGTGTGCGAGGTCAATTACTTCCCAGACGCTCCCGAAATTATGCAAATCGGTTCGTTTCTGAACGGTCACCACTACCCGGAATTAGCAAAAAAGTTCTCTGACAAGATCCCTAAGACTGTCGATGAGATGTTGGAAAGAATTGATGATTTCATCCGAGCCGAAGAGGCTTTCCGGACAACAGAACTGTCGAAGGGAGAGAAAGTGGAATCTCGGCCCAACCCGTACCACAACAGAAGTGACCAACAACCAAGGCCCCTCTTCGGAGGAGATCGCCGCCGGAATAACCTCAAGATTGATTTCAAAGGACGCAGGGGTGACTACTATGCTCCTTATGTTCCCCCGAAGCATGACAGCTCTAGTCGGATCGATCCCCGCCGCTTTGATAACCGCCGAAATGAGACAAGGCCGATAGATCTGAACGCCCTGACGAAGACACCAAAAGAGATATTGGCAACTGAGCACCAACTGAAGTTACCACAACCTCCTCCCACAAAGGGGAAAATAGCAAAGGATTTTGCGGACCGGTATTGCGACTATCATGGTGAGAAAGGACATTATACCGATGATTGTTGGCAGCTCAAAGAGGAAATAAAAGCCGCACTAAACACAGGGAAGTTAGACCATTTGTTGAAAGGTCTAAGAGGAAAAGGAAAGGCCACACAAGGGGATAATCACCAGGGGAACAAGGGAAAAATTATTAACATGATCCAAAGCTCAGCGGCCTCTCAAGGAGAGAAAAAGACAGACTCAGAAGAGTGGATGAACCTTCCGATAAGTTTCCCGTCCATCTGCACGAATAAGATGTCGGATGAGCCACTTGTGATTGAAGCCGAGGTGGAAGGGATGAGAATACAGGGAGTCTACGTGGACCCTGGCGCTTCTATGGAGATAATGTATGAACACCAATTTGAGCAGTTAAACCCTTCGGCTAAGGCCCGATTGAAAGAATCCAGCACTACTCTGGTAGGGTTCACAGGGAAGCCCGTTAAGCCACGGGGATCGATAGACTTAGAAATCTGTTTCGGAAGTCAAGACCGATCCCGGAAAGTTTGGATGGAATTCGCTGTGATTGATTCGCCATCCTCCTACAACATCATATTGGGATGCACCGGGTTAAGGAAATTACGGGCCATCCCCTCGACTATTCACTCGATGGTCAAGTTCCCTACTCCAGGCGGGATAGCAACACTGACCGCACGTCCAATGATTCAAGAGCACCACGGGTCAATGGAGGAACGGATGAAGGAAAAGGAGGTAAAGGGAGAAGCTTGGAGCGCGGAAATAACAAAGGGGAATGCCGGAAGGAACGCCTGTCATCCGGAAGATTCACCGCAGGAACATGGGAAGGAATCCGTGGTCGGAGAGACTATCCGATGCTACAACCGAAGGAATCTTTGCAAATTGACCAAAGTAGGAATAACGGTTCAGGTAACTGTTAACACAAAATAACCATTTCACTATTGCTATTTCATTCTCGCCCATGTTTGTTTTCATATTAAACTAACGGAAGGAACGAAAATACCTTCGTAACTTAAGGCAGGTAGTCTCACATGCCAATGGAACGAAACTAATGGGAGAACAAGCCAAGAAAAGCACGAATCCACCGAAGGAAGGGAAACTTGCCAAGCGGAACCACACGAACCACGCAAGGATGGAAGAGAAAGCACCTTTGATATGGCGGACAACGACTGTTGAAAATGTTTTCATGAATACTTGGTTTATGTATCTTATGTAACACCCGAAAGGGCTTGATATTAACTATTTAAATGACAAATGCAGCTATCCCACCATTGAAGGGAGGCAATTTTCCTACAATACGTTCAGGCAATACTTGTTACATTCTGAACATAAGTTGAGAGTGACCCCTCCGAGAGGTTCGCGCCCTCCGGAGTGTTTTGTGGTCAGTGTTCAAAGATGGTATGCCCAAAAAGGGGCCTGCCACATAGTTTCTCAACATAAGTTGAAAGCGACCCCTCCGCGAGGCTGGCCCCCTCCGGAGAGTTTTGTGGTCAATGTTCAAAGATGGGATACCCAAAAAGGGGTTACCATAACGGTACCCAAAAAGGGGTGACCGAGTAATCATTTATTTCACTTTGGACATAAGCCGAATGTGACCCCTCCGAGAGGTTCGCGCCCTCCGGATATTTTCGTGGTCAGTGTTCAAAGAACGGCGTGTGTCGCCCAAAAACGTATAAGCTTGTACCTCCGGAACTATGCAAATAGTGAAGGTAAAAAAAAAACAAGTATTATACGTTCGTAACAAAAATCTAGCTCCAACGTAAGCTTGTACCTCCGGAACTATGCAAATAGTTAAGGTAATAAAAAACAAGTATTATACGTTCGTAACAAAAATCTAGCTCCAAAGTAAGCTTGTACCTCCGGAGCTATGCAAATAGTGAAGGTAATAAAAAACAAGTGGTACGTTCATAACCCGAATGTAGGCCGAACGTCAGCTTGTACCTCCGGAACTGCGCAAGCAGTAATGATAATAACAAACAAGTGTTCGGCACACGTTCGGGGGTCGAAAGAGCAGGTGGAACGAAGGGATAACAAGTGGTCCGCATAAGCTAAAGTGGACCAAGCAATCCGAAACTATCATCTTTGGAAAGCTAAGTCGTTACATTTTTTGCTCCACACATGTGATAAAAAAAAAAAAAAAAAAAAAAAAAAAAAAAAAAAAGAGAGGGAGAAAGACCAGATAATCATCAATAATGGCAAATTTATAAAATCCGATAGTCCAATCCGAGTATTCAAAAGAGTACACCATAGCACGAACCAAAATAATGGCTCCGTAAGATCAAAGCAACGATAAACATCCCGGTTCACCGAAGGACTAAATTACTCCGGAAGTAAATTAAAGTGATGCGTAAAATAAGAAACATGGCAAGCCGAATTATGTAAAGCAACCACATGGCTAGATATACGAATAAACAGATATCATACGAATTGTACGCTACAAATTATTACAGTCATCCGAATCGAATAAATTGTTTTTGGCTCGAGGGCCTTACATCCACAAATTTTTTTTCAAAGTAATAGTTTGAAACAGCTTCACAAAAATTCCGGACTGATCAGGAGGCCGACTCATCCACTCCGGCAGAAGAGCCCTGGACGTTAGCAACTTCGGTCTCAGCAACACCGGAAGTTGATCCAGCGGCAGCACCGGCATGTTGGTCTTCGGTGGAAGTAAATGGAGGTGGGTCAGGAAAGATCTTCAAGATTTCATCAGGAGATTTAAGGTAGGAGTTGCTAATCCTCTTGATGTAGGGATACTCGGCCGTGAACAACCAGTCGTACAACGGGTCGAACTTCTTGCCAGCTTCCACATCCAGGTTATCCGTCTCGGCCACAATTTTAGCCACTTCCTCCGGCTTACGACCTACAACCACACCCTCCATAAAACCGGATTGCGAAGATAAACTGAAAGGGCCCGCCAAATGCTCCTTATATTCATGACTACCCAAGAGACGGCGAACCACTTCCGGAATGACTTCTTTCACAACCTTAAACCGATCTGCCTCCGTCCGGCCCAGTCGGGCGATAAGATCCTTCTTCACATTACGGAGGTCCAGATTGTCTTTTACCTCTTCGCCCAGCTTGGTCTTGGCTTTTTCCAAATCAGCTTCCAAGGCACTGATTCGTTCCGCTGCGACCAACCTCTCGTCCTCAACCAACTTCTCCAACTCCTTGACCTGACCCATCAACTCCGATTCTTTCACCATGCAGGTGGAATGTTCGGTCCTCAGCTGTTTGAGCTCTCCCCCGTTCTTTCCGAGGTTTCCGTACTGCTGATGGGCGCGGTACAGCTCATGGTGCTCATTGAGAAGATTTTCAAACCGGAGTAACAAGTCCGATTGAGCTACGGCTCCCATACCCAGCAACTTCCAGGCCCTTTGGCCAGCTTCAGCATCACCCAGATTCTCCAGGAACGACTCTTCCTTCGGAGTCGGCAGATTCAACATCAAATCCCGACAAACTTCCCAACCATCCAAACGATCATCCTTTCGAACTTTCCACCCCGGAACGTGCAAAGCAGCAGGGTCATCCTCATCAGTTACCTTCTCCTTCCCATGGCCAGAACCAGCGCCGGAAGAACCCCCTATGTAAAAAGAAAAAAGACAAGAGAAAGTAAGAATGAGCAACGGTCGTTATAAAAAATGAATGCAAAGGCAAAGTGCAGGGAGTGACATTCCCGAAAGGCTTACCAGCACCAGCTGCCTCGGACGTGAAGCCCACGCCAACACTTTCTGGGCCCGTCGGCTGTTTTCTTCCGGCCGAAGAGCCTTGGCCCTCCGGCTGTTTTCTTGCGGCCGAAGCATCTAGCTTCGCCACATTAACATCTTTGTTCGGCCTACTTCGCTTGACCGACTGGAACTCACCACCGCCTTCCACGTTGCGTTGAAGGCGGAATCTAGTCCCATGTTGCTGGGACTGGGACGTTTGCCGAGCAACGTTCTGCTCCTGTTTCTTCCTCTTGGCCTCCAAGACCTTATCATCAGGAACCTCGACCCCTGTCAATTCGGCCGTCTTCTTCGGGATGTCGGCATTAGAAGTAGCAGGAATAGTCACATGCGTCTCGGGAGGCTGACCCTCCGGATATTTATCCCCTTGCATCACAGACGCATCCTTTCGGACTTTTGGCTTCTTCAAATATTGAGACATTGTGATAGCTGCAAAACATAAGAACGTTACATAGTCAAGAAGTAAGCACATAAAATATGCCGGTCAGGAAAATACAAAACAAAGGCTGCAAGGCTATACCCCTCCCCTCGGCATCCCTTATGGCGACCCGATAGCCGGGATGTTCCCAATGAGATGTAAGCCCAACGGCATAGAGAAAAGCCCGAGGAACCTGGACAAGATCTATCACACCCTGAGCAAGTCGATCAGCATCCGCAACATCAAACTCTCCTCTCGGATACGGATCCGATACATCCGAATAATGATGCCTCCAGGGCATGGCGAACGGAATGGCTCGCCTATCTATCAGAAAGAAGTCACGTTTTCAACCCTTCAAACCAGTCAAAATTTCCCGAAAGCACACCCTCTTCTCACGACCGACCTTTTTTTCAAAAGAAAACCAATGGCCTTGCTTACTCAGTTTGTAGAAGGCCCGGAACAGAGGAGTAGTAGGATTGATATGTAAGCTTCGGCAATACACTTCGAACAAGGTCGCACGATGCATTCCCAGCGGAACCAATTGAGAAATATGAACTTTATAGTATTTAATAACACCCAACAGGAAGGTAGAGAAAGGTACACTCAGGCCACCCTCAATAAAATATTCCAAGTACAAACCGATAGCATCGTCTGGTAGTTCGTCCATTGTCATACCTTTCGGGGGTAGCCGCGGATGCAGGTCTGTCGGTATACCATAGTCCATAGTTATCTTGCGCACAGCCTCTTCGTCCAACCGAGAGGTGTACTTTCGAATGTCAAACTTGGGAAGAAATACCTCAACCCCTTGAATATCCTCGTCAGGAGTCGAAACAAGAGAATCCGACATGGTTTAACCGAGGGAAAGTAGGATACAGCCGAACAGAAAAATAAATACAAGAGATGGGTAGTTCGGAACGTACCTTTACAAACGAAGGACTAATATGAAAGCCGCTTGACTTGACTCACGATTACTATTCGGAAAACAATACCGCAAGACGTCTAGAAGAAGTGTGTAAAATTACGGTAATAACAAGTGACACGAATAAGGCTATTTATAGGTAAAAAGAAGCGCGTGAAATATCGCGCCCAATCAGGGGCTGACTTGGCAACACCTTCACCCACGCGCTGGACGCATGCGCACGTGTCAGCAATCAATGACTACGGTTCTTTTTTAATAATAATAAAATATATATAGAGAGACTCTCGACCATTTTAAAAAAAAAATGACGCAAGATATACTCAAGCCTAGCGGTCCGGATTGGCCGGAAATGTAAAATATGAATCCATAAATTATCTAAAGTATCACACCGTCGGCACAGCCGACCCTTCCGAAAAAAACAAAAAAGTACATTGACTCACCAGACAAACATGACAGTTATTCTTTGAAAAAGCAAATGGTTGTTGACAACCTGGACCCCTCGGAAATGATAAGAATAGGGCATACAAGTCTGGGCGGTGGTCAGTAAGTCAATACAGGTCGCAAGGCGTATGTTGTCAATCGCAAAGGATTCAGGAAGTATTGCAATGATAATTTCTGTACATCAAAGTAATCATGTCAGGGGTAATGTCAGAATTTTCAAAGTATCACAACATCGGTAAAACCGATACTATGATACTGGGGGGACATGTTGATATATGTGTCCGAATGATTTTTTCCGAAAGGCATAAAAACATTATTTAAGTATTACAGGTATATGCATCCGAGCGACGTATGCCGGAAGAAACAAAGACATTCTTTAAAGTATTACATCATCGGTCTCCAATCGATAATGCAATACTGGGGGGACATGTTGACGTATGTGTCCGGACGGCCTGTCTTGACCGGCAGTCCGAACGACATAGAGCCGTCCGGAAATACCGAAGGGCGCTCGACTCATCCGGCCAGTATCACTGTAAGTAATAGGACAGGTGGCGTTTACCTTTTGACAGATGGCAGCTGCAGACACCGCCGCCGCCGCCCCGGGATTTACGGGATTGTGTCTGAGACATGTTTCCTGAAAACCCGGCGCCGCCATTTCAGGTACCAAGGCTGGGCACTATAAATACCCAGCTCATTTACTACTCTCAACTAACTAATTCATTAGCATTTACTTCATACTACTGTTCATAACCTCTCGGAATACCAAATACTTACTCTCACGCCGGAGGTGGGTCCTGGGATAACACCCGGGGCGAGCCTAACGCGTGTTGTTGTGTGCAGATACCTGACGGACCCTTAGTAGCCGAAGGGATCGACACACAAACCTCTCGGAAGAACCATTGGCTAGTTCAACCGAAAGGTCTCTTTTATTTGTCCGAAGTGATTGCAAGAAATTACTTCAACGGGTAAACTTAGCAGAGAAAACCTCATCTATATACCTGTTTATCTTGTAGTATGATTTCATATCCAAATTTAACTGCAATATTTTAACTTTTTATGTCTAAGAAATGCTTAAAATGTAGTTGGAAAATATATAAACATATATAGATAGAGTCAAAAATGGTAGAGGTTCAAGAAACAAATCGAAGGCAGAAAGCATTAGCCCAGACTTGCAAAGTGAGAGCAAAAACCATTGATAAAACGGGTCAGGCATACACAAGTTTTTCATTTCAATGTTACATACATTATCATTCATTTTCCCTTGCTTCCTTTCGCCTTTCACTCACAGTTGTCATCACTCCTGTCACCTTTTATTAAAATACACACTTTATAAAAATATAACTCAAAAAAACCTCACACACTAACAAATCAAATAAACAATAATAAAATTTACCCACTTGCCTCACGAGCAGGGACGGAGCCAGCTTATACCTTGGGTTGGCCAAGGTCCACCGAAAAAGGATTTTGGTTATTAATATCATGCATATAAACCGTAAATTGTAACGTATTTTGTCTAATGTTGAAGCAATTTCTTGTTATTACTTCGGACAAATAAAGAAGGCCTGCCGGTCGAACTCCACTAGGGTTCTTCCGATAAGCCTGAGTGCTGATTACTTCGAATGTCTGGGGCCTTCCGGATATCTGCACACAACAACACACGTTAGGCTCGCCCCGGGTGTTAGCCCAGGACCCACCTCCGGTGTGAGAGTAAGTATTTGATATTCCGAAAGGGCTATCAACTATAGTGAGGAGTTAATACAGGTAAAAGTGTTGGTTGAGAGCAGTAAATGAGTCAAGTATTTATAGTACTCGACTTTGATACCTGAAATGGCGGCGCCAGATTTTCAGGAGACATGTCCCCGACATAATCCCGTAAATCCTGGGGAGGCGGCGGCGGTGTCTGCAGCTGCCATCTGTCAAAAGGTAAACGCCACCTGTCTCATTACTCACAGTGATTTTGGCCGGATGAGTCGTATGCCTTCCGGCATGCCCTGGCGGCTCGATGTCGTCCGAACGGCCGGTCGAGTCAGGCCGTTCGGACACATACGTCAACATGTCCCCCCCAGTATTGCATTATCGGTTGAAGGCCGATGATGTAATACTTTGTATAATATCTGTGCGCCTTTCGGTACTAATAATGTTTATGTAATACCCTTTCGGCATGTTTCGTTCGAACATATACACCAATGAGACTAAGATAGTGCCTTATGGCTGCTTCATATTTTAACCTGTTCCATCCAATATATGCATGTAACATCAGAATTACATTGCTAGTAAAGTGTTGTCGTGACACTCCAAAGATCACCTTATGGTCTGTCGGCCTAAATCTTTGGTATTACTGTTGTGTTTGCTTTTTAGTTTGGCCGATGGTGTAATGCCTTAAAGAGTTAGTTTTGACATGTTACGGCTTCGACGTGTGGGAGCTATTATCGCATCGTTTCTGACCCTCTATGTACATTATGTGTATGTCTTTATTTCTTTTGGTGAGTGATCATTGCGTGCACCCAATAGGTCAGGGTGCCTTTTTCAATTTATCCGGAGGGCCTTGTCCTTCTGCGCGTAGGCGCTGCGATTATGCCGATGGTATGATATTGCTGACAAACTGTGGGTTCACGTTCGATCTTTTCCGAAGAATATGCCGTTAGATTCTAGCATGCCTTACATCATACTGATTCTACCAAGTATTGCCCTAGTGTTTTTATGAGTGTGCCTCTCTCTTTTATTATTATTTATAATTCTGTCACTTTACGGTTGTTCCATGTAGGTCATCATTAATGGGCTGACATGTATGCGCGTGTTTAGTGCGTGTGCAGATTTGCAGCCACGTCAGCGTCTTGCCAAATGTGACATTCCACATCCTGAGTTCTTCCTATAAATAGTGACACTAATGTGTGTTTTTTACTACCGTAATTCCATAATCTTAACTGAGACGCCTTCCGGTATTATTTTCCGAACGATTCTTGCCGATCTGTCCTACATTTTCATACTAGTCTTTCGTCTTTCCAAGGTATGTTTCGAACCATCTCTGTCTTAACTTTATTTTGTTGTTTGGCTGTATCCCTCTTTCCCCCGGCAAAACCACATCGGCTTTGCCCACTTCTACTTGTGAGAACTTTCCAGGGGTCCAATGATTCCTCCCCAAGTTTATCGTAGAGACACGTGCCTTTCGATGGGGTCAAAGGACTGTGCATGGGGTTATCATGGATTACGAAATACCGTAGAGAAGCATACCTTGCGTCATTAGGAAGGCACCATATAACATTTTTCGAGGTTTATCCTCGTAGCTTCCATATAAACCCTGCAGTTCTTTTACCTCGAACGCCGATAGGATGGCTTAGGGGACGATAGACCTCGCGTCGTTTGATTTTCCCACGTCGTAGGGCTCTCGTCCGATTGGGGGTATCCCAATTAGTGGGCGGCTTCTAGGGGAATCGGGGGGAGGGTTATGCCCTTACGGCCTTTGTCTGTCTTCTTCTATTATTTTAGCTGTGTTTCGGCCCTCATCTGTGCAACGTTTTGACTTACCTGCATCCGTTTTTTGCAGTTATCATAATGTCTCAATACCTGAGGAAGCCCAAAGTTAAGAAGGATGTGCCGGTGGCCCAGGGGGATAAGCATCAAGAGAGTCAAACCCAGGGATCGCATGTTGCCGCTGCTCCTCAAACCGTTATCCCTGAGCAGACGGTAGAAATGACCGGAGTCGATAAGTCTGACCCCAAGGTTTCGGTCTCCCGAAAGAGAAAACCGGACCAGGATGTTGTCCGTCCCATCTCTCAGGCTCACACACAGGGGACGAGAGTCCGTCTTCATCGTGATTCATCCGGAGGGGGTACTTTCCGAGAGCCCAATGAAAGCGAGGGTGCCTCGGGCGCAAGAAAACAGCCGGAGGGGGCCGATGCTTCGGCCGGGAGAAAACGGCCGGATACCCAAGGAGGTACCGGCGAGGGCTTTACGTCGGAGGCCACCGGTGCTGGTAAGTTTTTCTTTCTTTCCCTTTACGAAACGCTGATTTCCAAATTTTGCATTCGTTCCGCTATTGTTACTTGACTTAAAAAAAATTCGAAAATGTAGGGGTTTCTTCTGCTACTGCTCCTAACCGTGGGAAGGGTAAAGTAGCCGGTGAAAGCGAGTCGGCCTCTTTGCATGTGCCGACGTGGAAGGTGAGCAAGGATGACCGGTTGGATAACTGGAAGGTCTGTCGGGAACTGTTGTTGCACTTACCGACTCCGAAAGAGGAGTCATTTTTGGAGAGTTTGGGGGATGCCGAGGCCGTTCAGAGAGCCTGGAGACTTTTGGGTATGGGGTCCGTTGCTCAGTCGGACTTGTTGCTTCGGTTCGAGAAACTCCTTCACGACCATAGCGAGCTTTATGAAATCCACCAGCATTGCGGAAACCTTGGAAAGAACGGGGGAGAGCTCAAACAACTGAAGATTGAGCATTCCACCTGCCTGGTGCGAGAGTCGGAGTTGATGGGGCAAGTGAAAGAGTTGGAGAAGTTGGTGGAGGATGAGAGGTTGGCCGCAGCGGAACGAATCAGCGCCTTGGAAGCTGATTTGGAAAAAGCTAAAGTTAACCTGAGTGACGAAGTGAAGGACAACATGAGCCTTCGGGAAGAAAAGAGAGATCTGATTGCCCGGGTGGGCCGCACCGAAGCGGAAAGGTTCAGGGTTGTTAAAGAGGTCCTTCCGGAGGTTGTTCGTCGTCTGTTGGGCAGCTATGAGTACAAGAATCATCTAGCAGGGCCCTTCAGCTTGTCCTCGCAGTCTGGGTTTATGGAAGGTGTGGTTGAGGGCCGCGGGCCGGAAGAAGTGGCCGCCATTTTGGCCAAAACGGAAGACCTGGATGTGGATGCTGCGAAGAAACTCGACCCGGCATTTGACGGGTTGTTTACCGTCGAGTATCCTTATATCAAGAAGATCAGCGGTTCCTATCTTAAGTCCCTTGATGAGATCCTGAAAATCTTCCCTGATCCCGACCCGGCTGCTTCTCCCCGCGCTCCGACTGTTAATGCCGCCGAGGGATCAACTTCCGGGACCACTAACGTCGAGGGTCCGGCTGTTGGAAAGGACGGGTCGGTCCCCTAAGTTTCCGAATGATTTGGCTTACCTTGTTTTGTAAGGCCTTTGAGCCAAGAACGATTTTTCTCTTTCTTTTTTATATACATACATCCGGATGACTGTAATAATCTTGTGACAAATAATTTGTGTCTTATTCCTTTGTATATATTTATGATTGTTTTGTTTCGCGTGCTCCCTGTTTCGTGTTTCGTGCTACTGTTCTTGCTTGCTTCCGGAGTGATCTATATTTAGCGGAATTGACCTTTCGGTTGATTATGATGAGATGTTCTACTGGACCTTTGAACGATCCTGCCGGATTCTATTAACTTGTGATTTATTAATGTTTGCCTTACCCTTCTCCCTCCTTTTTCCCTTCCTAAAAAATATATATATTCTTCTCTCCTTTTTTTTTTTTTTTTTTTTTTTTTTTTTTTTTTTTTTGCGTGGACTACATGTGTGGATTGTAATGGGACAATTTGGGTCCTCGAAATGGATTTTGTCGAATAGTTGTTCTTCGGTATTCGTCGGTGTTATGAATCGCATCGTTTATCCGTTATTATCTCTGTCATTCGTATGGCACCGAAAGTACACTTGTATATTCTTTTGATTACGGACGTGTGACATTCGCTCGTTATTATTTTTGTGTTTGTATAGTTCCGATAGTGCAAGTTTATACATTTTGTGTGGTTGTATGGTGATCTTGCGAATATTGACCACGGAAGTCTCCGGAGGGGGCCAGCCTCCCGGAGGGATCGTTTTTTACTTATGTTCAAAATGTTACCAATGACTCAGCCTTTCCGCTAGGATTATGGCAACCCCTTCCTTTTTTAGGTATCAACCATCTTTGGACATTGACCACAAACTCCCCGGAGGGCGCGAACCTCGGGGGGGGGCCACTTTCTAATTATGTCCAGGAAACAATGAACACTGACCACCGATCTCCGGAGGGCACGAACCTCTCGGAGGGATCACTTTCTACTTGTGTTCGAGATTTTACAGGTGGTTCAGCCTTTCCGCCAGGATTATGGCAACCCCTTCCTTTTTTAGGGTATCAACCATCTTTGGACATTGACCACAAACTCCCCGGAGGGCGTGAACCTCTCGGGGGGGCCATTTTCTAATTATGTCCAGAAAACAATGAACACTGACTACGCCCGGATGTCGCGAGTCACCCGAACGAGTCACTTTAAACTTGTGTTCCAAGCACCCAGCTCGAACACTGACTATGCCCGGATGTCGCGAGTCATCCGAACGAGTCACTTTAAACTTGTGTTCGAGCTATTTCGTAATTGTTATGCATGTGGGACCTCACATAAATATTCAGGTGATGTTCCGCAGGGACCTTGACTCCCTCCTATGGTGGGGTAACTGCATTTGTCATTGAAAATAGTCAATATCAAGCTTTTTGGGATATCATAAACATTTCAAAGATATATCACGAGAAAATTGCCCCCCTCATCGGTAGGGTAGCTATGTTTCATTAAATGATTAACATCAAACCCTTTCGGGTGTTACACAGAATATGTTAAGTCCCATTTACATGGACGCTTTTACAATCAATTGCCCGCTGTGCTTGCGGCGTTCTCCTGACCATCCCTGTTCGACTTGTATTATTTCATTCGGCAGGCTTCCGATGCCTCTGTCGGGCCGCGTTCCCACAGATCTTGCTTTCCCGATTTGTAAAACTACCTGTCTTAAGTTACAAAGGTATTTGCATTCCTCCCATTAGTTCGTACATTGTTACAGTAATAGAATAGAATAGCAAGACATTCTAGTGGTTATATCGTATTGACGATTACCTGAGCCATTGCTTGTTTCTTGGCCGGTATGTTGGGGCTTCCTTGGCCATCATGCCCATTCATCTTTCTTCCATGCTTTTTTCCGGTCCTAAGTCTCTTCTTTTGTTCATACGGCCAGTCCTGTTTTACTTCTCCCAACGGGTGATTCCTTTTCTTGGCTTCTTTTGTTTCTGCGATGGGTTCCTCCCTTGCATCATGGTGCCTTTGCGTCTTTGGTTGGGTGACCAATGTCGCTACGCCCCTGGTGTTGGAAATTTAACCGCCGAATGGATGGTTGATGGTACGGCCCGTAACTTCCTCAATCCGACGCGTCCCAGTATGGCATTGTAGGGGGAAGGTGAGTCGACCACGGCGAACTCCAAACTGATTTTCCGAGACAGATCCTGACTTCCGAAGTGGATCTCCAAGTCAATCACCCCTCTTGGCCTGATGGGTTTTCCAGTGAATCCTGTCAAAGTTGTATCAACCTTTCTTAATCGCGCCTTAATCGCCCGACCCAAGCGCTCAAATTGATGCCCGTACATTACTTCCATTGATGCGCCCGGGTCAACATAAACCTCACGGATTTCTCTTCCTTCAGTTTCCACCTTGATTATCAGCGGTTCGTCTGACATCTTCTCCAGAGGAATAGACGGAAAGCTTATTGGAGCGTCCATCCACTCTTCCTTTCCCACTTCTTCCGATTTCCAGGAGATTATAAGGCTCCGGACCATGTTGATTACTTTCCCTTTATTCCCTTGGTAATTACTCCCTTGGTTAGTTTTCTTTCCTCTCCTGAGGTCTTTTACCAGATGATCCAGCTTCCCTGTACTCAACGCGGTTTTTAACTCCTCCCTGAGTACCCAGCAATCATCAGTGAAATGCCCTTTCTCCCCATGATAGTCACAGTATCTATCCTCACAATCTTTCTGTGGCTTTCCCTTGGTTGGAGGAGGCTGCGGCAACCTTAGCTGATGTTCCGTCGCCAATATTTCCTTGGGTGTCTTCGTAAGGACGTCCAAATCTATCGGCCTTGTCTCGTTTCGACGGATGTCATTTCGGCGGGGGTCGGATCTCCCAGCGTTGCCGTACCTTGGGGCGACATAAGGTGCGTAATAATCGTTCCTTCGCCCTTTGAAGCCAACCCTAGGGTTATTCCGGCGATAATCTCCAACGGGAGGCTTTGGCTGGTAGTCGTTCCTGTTGTGGTATGGGTTAGGCCGAGACTCCGTTCTCTCTCCCTTTGGCAGCTCTGTTGCTCGGAATGCCTCCTCAGAACGAACAAAATCATCAATCCGTTCCAACATTTCGTCAACGGTTTTAGGGATCTTATCCGAGAACTTCTTGGCTAACTCCGGGCAATGGTGACCATTCAGAAATGACCCGATTTGCATGATCTCCGGGGCGTCCGGGAAGTGGTTGGCCTCACATATCCATCTTTCTTTGAAATCCGGAAGGCTTTCGTTCGCCTTTCGGTGAATCTTGTTAATCTCCGTGAGGTCCTTGGTGCTTATTCTTAACATGCTAAACCTGTTCAAAAATCTTTTCTGGAGCTCGTCCCAACTATCGATGCTTCCTGTAGGGAGCTTATCAAACCATCCTCTGGCCTTCCCGTCCAAGGTTTGTTGGAACATTCGACACCACACGGGCATGGGCCATTCTTCATGGTTTCCTGCTCCGGTGAAACGATTGATGTGGTCATCCGGATCAGTGGTCCCTTGGTATAGCTTTAAGTTCGTGGGGATCTTGTGTTTGGGGGATGAGAATTCTATGATTCTTTTTGTGAATGGGCATTTGATCATTTCTTTGAATGGTTTGCTCAAATCGTCGTCTGTCCCTTTCCCCCTTTCGTGACCGTCGCCTGCTTTTTTCCCTTTCCCGTAACCGTCATCTGCCTTCTTTCCTTTTCCGTAGGGCGACACTTCCACCTCCTCTTCCTCCGAACTTTCATATCCGTCACCGAGCCTCAGCATTCTGGGGCTTACCAGGCTACGATTGCCCGGCTGCTTGAACAATTCTTTCAAGGCCGAAAGATGACCCTCGATCTGGGCTTGAGCGTCCGGAGGGTGTTGATCTCCTCCAGATCCTCCGGCCCCTCCCGTGTTTCGGACAGGGGTGAAGACGGGTGTCGTTCCCGTTGCCCCGAACGCCTCGAATGTTGGTGGAGAACCTGTCATCTCTAACTTCAGGTAGATCGAGTGAAAGTTCCCACGGATGGCGCCAATTTGTTGAAGCAATTTCTTGTTATTACTTCGGACAAATAAAGAAGGCCTGCCGGTCGAACTCCACTAGGGTTCTTCCGATAAGCCTGAGTGCTGATTACTTCGAATGTCTGGGGTCTTCCGGATATCTGCACACAACAGCACACGTTAGGCTCGCCCCGGGTGTTAGCCCAGGACCCACCTCGGTGTGAGAGTAAGTATTTGATATTCCGAAAGGGCTATCAACTATAGTGAGGAGTTAATACAGGTAAAAGTGTTGGTTGAGAGCAGTAAATGAGTCGAGTATTTATAGTACTCGACTTTGATACCTGAAATGGCGGCGCCAGATTTTCAGGAGACATGTCCCCGACATAATCCCGTAAATCCTGGGGAGGCGGCGGCGGTGTCTGCAGCTGCCATCTGTCAAAAGGTAAACGCCACCTGTCTCATTACTCACAGTGATTTTGGCCGGATGAGTCGTATGCCTTCCGGCATGCCCTGGCGGCTCGATGTCGTCCGAACGGCCGGTCGAGTCAGGCCGTTCGGACACATACGTCAACATCTAACTTATTTGCTTTTGTCCTAAAAAAAAAGAAAAAAAAAAAAAAAAACTCATCCAAACTGTTTTTGGCCCATTCAACTTGACATTTGCAGTTAAGTACTTAAGTATTGTTAAGAAGGGTAATTTATAAAAATCAATGGTTATTATACTCTAATAAGGTTTTACGATTAATGTATTTATTTTCTTGGATTTATATTTGTGTATCGGCCCACCCGAGCGAAGAATCCTGTCTTGGTAATTGCTCACGAGTGATGATCTTTTGTCCTATGTGCCTCACGAGTGACAAAGGCTTCCCATTACTTAAAGCCTAAACTCCCTTACGATAATTATGTTTGAACCAACATTATGATTGTTTCAATGATAGCATGGTACTATAGAGCACAGCGATATTCCACTTTTTCTGTGCGTACATTGAACGAAATGCCTTTTTTGTAAAGTGTTTGCGAATAAAAGTTAGGTGACTGATCCTTATTAAAGTGATTTCACAATCAAATCATTCAAATTAAAGTGTTTAAAACATGTATCATGGATTCAGGTATGAAATACATGTCTTAAAAACGAACATTCAACTTTTGTAACAGTTTCAACGTGACTAACAAAACCACACGCGTATATACAGAAATGAAACTAGCGTGTGGACCGATAGATATGTTTATAATAAGTTTATGACCGGGGACGGACTCGGGATTTTTAAGAGGGTGTTGAAAATAAATGTTGGGCTAACTAAAGTTACACCGTAAGAAACGAAAGTAGAAAAAAAAATTTGGGGGTTGCACATACACAAAAAACGACAGTTTTGAAATCTTTTTGCACTTCGTGGCTTAAAATCGGGTGTAGCCCGTGCCACACCCGACATACATGTGGGTCCGTCCATGTTTATGACAGAAGTTATAATTGAGATGAAAATGATGTGTTGATTGTATGTATTTTACAAGTGGAAGGGAGAACCAAGTCGTGGCATGCACATCATATATATCAGACATGCCAGCTCAGCTCGATCGATCACTTGGCTTGCAAATTTTGGATGACTTAATTCTGTGTGAGGTGCATCGCACGTTTCCTTTGAACACGTCTTCTCATATACATTAACCCTACTACTACTACTACTAAACCAAAATTTCATTTTGACATACTACTCCAACCTTAACATATATATTACTGTACTATATTAGTATGTTCTTTCTTTTATTTATAAAGATCTCCCTATAAATTGAAACATGACCAACCTAAGAGAAATACAGAATAGGATAGCCAAACCAAACACTTTAATTAATAAAAGTGTATGCATATGATATGTATTTTGCATATGTATGTATGCATTATTTAGGAGTGGTTTGATAGTTGTCCATATAGAATAAGACTAAAACAAACCATTTTAATTTCTATTAGTCGGTTCTTCCAGCTGTTGGTACACCTGCAATATTAAAACTATTGTGTAGTCATCATCAATGTTAAAATTTATTTGAGTACTCTATTCATATAATTGATAACATGATCAAAATCCTTGACCTTCCAATTAAGCATTTAATGAAAATAAAACCAGGGAGGCTGGTGTGGTAGGTTTAGGTCCAAATTAAACTGTATTTAATTAACATTTCAACTTTGATAGGTTGAAAATAATTAATGCTAAACTATTATACATTATATATATTGCCTTATGAACCGTATTAGAAGTCATGTTTGGTATTTTTAGGCTTTAAGCATTATTAGTCCATTTTAAGCCACATGTCAACTTATTAAGTGCACCATGGCCTATATATATAGTTGAGAATACGCCACTTTTATTTGTTGAATTCAACGACGATGAGTATAAAAGATTAACCAAATTCATTTCTCATGCATGCATGATGTAAAACTAAGAGAGTTACAACACCTTGGTAAGTTGATTGCTGACTGACAATGCGACTATTATTGAATAAAATGCCTAAAAACGAAAGCGTGTTTTTGTTTTGTGGAAGGAAAGAAAGCAATGGAATGTGATTGTTAATTAACAAAGAAAAAAAAAATGAAGCATCGTCTTTGCCGGTGTGGTGTAGGAATTTGTCAATTTTGAGTAAAAGTAAACAAAGGGCAGAACAAAAAAATATAAATAAAAAATTAGAAAATTGGTCCATTTGGCACCCAGTCAAACAAACACCGGACAATTCATTAACCGTATGATAAATTCGTTTATTTATTAAATGAACGAACATAAACATAATTTTGTGTTTATTTGGTTAAATGAATGAACATGAATACAAGTATCGTTCGTTCATTTACGTGTATGAACGTCCATTATACGTTCTTTAATGTTCATTTATGTTCACTTATATATCTTTGTTTATTTATGTTCGAATATAATAAAGCTTTATTATATGATAGGCATACTTACAGAAACAAACACACAAAAAGGAAGGTTATATATATTTTGAATATTTTATGTTTATATACGTTCATTTATATCCGTTCGTTTATGTTCGTTTAACATATTAATGAACGAACATGAACAAGAAATTTCGTCTGTTTAAGTGTTCGTGTTCGTTCATTTGTTCAGTTAATCTTAAACGAACGAACACGAACGAGCCTTTATTCGTGTTCGTCCGGTTCGTTTACAGCCAATCGTGTAATGGTATGAACTTAATATCAAGAAAACATAGATATTTTGGCCCTCGTGTAATGGTATGGAGCTTCGTGAGGGTTTATTCCCTGTTGATATTCGTAGGCCGTCATTGGGTATGAAGCTTCTTGGGGGAGTTGTTAGTAGAGACACGGATTTTATTAGTGGGTTGGCTATAAGGAGAGCTGCGAATGTTGTTGATTTGATGAGTCTTCTTCACAGTTACATGACCCGCAGAGTGAGATTCTTTTGCTTCGATTGTGTTTGGGTATTGCCAAACTCTTTTTTGCATTAAGGACTTGTCAACCTGTACACATGGAGGATGAGGCCTTGTTTTTTTAACAAAGGGTTGGGTGGGTCGATTGAGAACATCGTGGTTTGTGGAGGGCCTTTTTTTGGAGACTTACAGTAGTGACTCGCTTCTTTACTCATTCGATTTGGTGGTTTGGGTTTGTACTTGGCAAAAGTTTCCACTTATGCTTTTGAGGCCTCGAGGTGCTACAAGACCACATCTTATGCGACTGTGGCATATGTGGTATGGATGATGATTATGGTTGTGCTCTGGCTTGTCTTCGTGATACGATTTCAAGATTTGATTTTAGTCGTTTCACTATAAGGACACCGCCCCCTCTAAAACCCAACAAACATTAGCAAAAGCACTTTCAAGATCCACACACGCATGTTTCCCTCCAACCCATCCAAACACTAAAACGTCTGCCGATCTGAGTGTGAATCTTTCATCAAACGGGTTAGTCAAAAACTTCACATGCTTCTTTCTTGGCTATAATATATGCATTTTAAGAACATATCATCAAAAAGATAATCGTAATATATTATTGAAAGCCGAGTGTTAAAAAAAGTAGTGGTGTACATAATATTGAATAGTTCGATGAAGATGCTAACCTTGTTACTATTTTACATCATCGGGAAAGAACCAAAATGATTTAATGTATGAGTAGTAAACTTAAATGTTAAAAAGAAGTGAGTAAATTGTAAACAGTACGAGGGTGTAAAGTGATCTAGATTAAGAGCAACAGTATAAATGAGTTGAGCAGCTCGATAAAGCTAAAATTTGGCTCGTTTAGTATTGCATAAGCTTGTCGGCTAGTTCCATGCCTTTTTAAAGCTTCAATTTGACTCGTTATTCATAAAAAAAGCTTAGACTTATGATTTATTATTAAAGCTCAATCTCGATTACGCTCAACTCATTATAAGTGATATTTACTTTTCTATTTCTCGAACGCTAAAATATAGGAGTAGAAGAAATGTTTGATATAGAATTTTGGCTCATATATATTATAAATAAAAAAAATGGTTAATGTATTTAAAATATATCTTACTTGTAATAAATTACAGGTCTGTCTAACAAACTTTTTATTTTGCAAATTTATGTACTAAACTTTTAAATTTCGTCAATCTATTGTATTTTCGGACCATTTTACCCCTCCCCGATAAAAAGAGTCTTAATAAGTTGAAGGGTAAAATGGTCAGAAAATACACTAGAGATGATGAAATTTGAAAGTTTAGTACATAAATTTGCAAAAAAAAAAAAAAAAAAAATGTTTGTTACACAGACCTAGAATTTGTCACAAATAAGATAGATTTTAAATACATTAGCCTTAAAAAAAAGTATACTTGATATAATATAATAATATATCTTAAATGCTTGATTATATCGAAACTAAATAATGCTACATAATTATACAACATTTATAGATGTTATATATGTAAAAGCTTGTTTAGACTTGCGAATCTAGTCGACCTCGGCATTAAATTCTAGCCTTGAGTTTGTTTATTAACCAAGCTTTATGTTATGCTTGACTAGTTGAGCTCGAGTTTTAACAAGCTGAGCTTAAGTATCTCGGCTTTTTACACACTTAATTAAGTGGCATTTACATATATCTTTAAAAAAAAAATCAATATTTATATATTTTTTCAAACCTTGCTTTAATAGCATTGTATATCATGCATTAAAGCTTGTGTTTGGGGAAATATGTAAATATTGATGTTTTTTTTTAGGATATACGTAAATTCCCCTTAATTAATACTCTCTTTGTTATAAAATAATTATTCTGTTTTGATATTTTAAGGTATTTTTTTTAACTTTGACTTTAATTATTATATTTTATTTATTATTATTATTATTATTATATAATACATGATGTAAAATACATAAATTGATGAGTTTTAAATATATTTTTATTAATATAATTTTTATCAAGTATTATATAATACAAACAAAAGTAGGGGTGAGTAAAACCGACCGGCGACCGAAAACCGACACAAACCGACCTCGACCGATAATAAATCAAGCTTTACTCGGGTTGGGACTCGGGTCAAGTCGGGAGTCGGGACTCGGGTCGGGTCAGCTCATTCTAGAATAATTACCGTATCTAATAGAAAAGTAGAGAGGAGTGAGTATATATAATTGGGGGGCAGCTTTGGATTCTTAGGAGATCGTGGGTGGGTGCCAGCTTGTGGCAAAGAATGAATCAAAAATATATACTCACATTTCATTACATCCTCCTGTTTCTCACTCACTCTAGACGACAATTAGTCCATTCTTTAATTATACTGTACTATACTAATAAATAAATTTACTAGAGTTAAAAAAAAAAAAACAAACATTATATTATCACCAATATAATAAATAAAGAAATGGGAGTAGTAGTATAACTGAGAGAGATAGAGAGAGAGAGAGAGAGAGGCCTATTATTATTGAAGAAAAAGTTTTGTTCCTTAAAATTTGTTGAGATGATGACACCACCACCAACAACAACAACAACATTGGTGGTTGTTGTTCTAGTATTATTGTTGTTGGGTTCAACCTCCATCAATGCTGACACAGATCCATCTGATGGTTGGTTTGCTTCTTTCAATCTTTTTATTTGCTTCTTCTTGTTATTGTTTATGGGGGGTCTCAAGATTTTATCTTTTTTTAGGAATTCCTTTTATTGGCAGCTCTAGTTAAACATTATTGATTTAGTAATGAGGAACATTATTGTCTCAAGATTTTATCTTTTTTTTAGGAATTGGCAGCTCTAGTTTAATTACTTAACATTTTTGTCAGATCACCATCATCATCTTTTATTCATCTTCTTTTCCAAAATCTCAGTTAGGACTGACTTTTCTATGTATGCACAGCTGCTGCTCTGAGGGTCATGTTTCAAGGTCTCAATTCTCCGGGACAGTTAAACAAATGGACCGCAAATGGTGGCGACCCTTGTGCCGAAAACTGGAAAGGCGTTAAGTGCTCAGGTTCAAGAGTCACTGAAATGTATGATCCATAGCGCGATAATTGAATCACTCTTTACATTCTATCAATAACTTTCTTACTTGTTTTCCTTTTCTATCCATAGTGACATATCCAATCTTGGACTATCCGGTGGCAATTTAGGATACCAGCTCACTAGTTTGACATCCTTGAAAAAATTGTGAGCCTGCTTTACTTCCCATCGAAACAAGTTCTTTTGTAATTTTCTAAATCTGACGTTGTGTTGGTATTGCAGCGATATAAGCAACAATAATATTGGCAACCAGATACCTTATAACCTTCCTCAAAACTTGGAGAGACTGTATGCCTTTTTTTTTTTACCTAATTTCCTTTTTGTCGTCATTGACTTTTGTTACACGCCTCTCATCGGTCATGTCATGTGTTGTGTAATGCAGAAATTTTGCCGGATGTGGTTTCAGTGGCAGCCTTCCGTATTCCATATCACTAATGACTTCTCTTAAATATTTGTAAGTCAATTTTACATTTTCTTTTCCTCGTTTACTTATTGGATATGGATTGGTATTTATCATACTTGTTATTTTTTGTTTACCAGAAATGTTGCTCGCAATCAAATAAATGGCCAGCTGTCGGATGTGTTTGGAAAGCTTACAGCTCTATCCACATTGTAACGCTTCTATTTTTTCAGGACTATGTATTTAAAGAATTTTATGCTGTTCTTGCCGTATGTGTGCATGTCCAAATTGACGATTAACACTTTGTTATGCTTCAGGGATGTATCTTTCAATTCTTTAACCGGTAATCTTCCTCAGAGCTTAAGCTCGCTGTCCAGTGTCACGGATATGTATGTACATCCTTTGCGCTTTTATTTAGATTTTGCTTTAGTCCTCCGTCCACCCCTTCACGCTTGTTTTGATGCAGGTATTTGCAGAACAATCAATTTACAGGAACTATTAATGTCCTTGCTGATCTTCCCCTTAAGAACCTGTGAGTATCACGATACGCTTTCAGAACCCATCAATTGGTTTATACAGAGCAAACATATGACTAGGCTACTAACATGTTTATGTTCGTCTTCTCAGGAATGTTGCAAATAACAATTTTAATGGTTGGGTTCCTAGTCAGCTAAAAAACATAAATCTGCAGTAAGCATCTAACTTTAAATGCTAATATGCTATATACTATACAAAACATTTATGTTTTGGATGTTAAATAAAATAACTTGCGTGACAGAAAGGATGGTAACTCATGGAGCTCAGGCCCTGCGCCACCACCTCCACCTGGTACACCTCCAGCTGCTCGAAGGCAACCAAATGGAAATAAGAGCCCGTCTTCAGGCAATTCTAGCGATGGTGGTAAGAAATCTGGGATTGGTGGTGGAGCTATAGCAGGAATTGTGATATCCATTTTGGTTGTTGGGGCAATCGTTGCATTCTTTTTGTTGAAGAAAAGATCCAGAAAATCGCCTAATGATATTGAAAAGACCAATAACCAGACGTTTGCTCCACCTGCTTCACCGCCACAGGGTACAAATCATTTGTTTCTTTTGTGGCTTAATTATTTGCCTTACAGTTGCATGCTCGTCCAGAAAATGACCATATGTTTTTCGGGGGTTGACCAACTAACTTGACAATACTGTTCATTTTTGATATTCAGCTTACCTTACCATTAGTAACTTAAGTTTTTCTTTTTCATAACCCACCATTAAAATAAGGACTGTGAACCATAAATTATATTTGTGCACGGCCTTATGTTATTACATTCTGCTGCAGAACTCAAATCTGTTCAAGCTACCCCAATGGCCAACACAAAAGTATTCGAAATTCCTCCTGCAGCATTGAATCTTAAACCACCACCCATCGAGCGACACAAATCATTTGATGATGATGATTTCTCAGCAAAACCTGTGGTTCCCAAGAAGATAAGTGTGGCTCCAACAAATGCCATCGCATATTCAATAGCCGATCTTCAAATAGCTACAGACAGCTTTAGTGCTGATAACCTTGTTGGGGAGGGGTCTACTGGACGTGTTTTCCGTGCTCAATTTGAAGACGGAAAGGTAGTCTTTTCTCGACATAAACGTATAACTTCCACTTTTTCAGTATTCATCATTATATTGTCTTACTCATCCTCATCTAAACTTGAGGTTATTTATGGTAAACATTCATCTCCAAAAAAAACTGACATTCAATATGGTAATCCTGGTTCCTTGCAGCATTGCATAAAACTGTCGCGCAAAGGATGACACCTTACAGAAGTTCTAAACTGTTTTATATAATTTATGAAAGTTATGCTAGTTTGCAGTAGATTAGGCTATCAAAACACAAATTGGTACAAGTACAAGAAAAAGGGAAAAGCATAATCTCAGCCTGTTGACTTGCATGGTATATTTTGTAGGTGGTTGCGGTTAAGAAGATAAATTCATCTGTTCTACCCGGCCGCTTGTCAGAAGATTTCATTGATATAGTTTCAGATGTATCAAGGTTACGACATCCAAATGTGACAGAGTTGGTTGGTTATTGCTCCGAGCATGGTCAGCACCTCCTAGTTTATGAGTTCCTCAAGAATGGTTCACTCTATGATTTCCTGCACCTCTCAGATGAATACAGCAAGCCATTAACATGGAATAATCGTGTCAAGATCGCTTTAGGGGCAGCACGCGCATTGGAGTAAGTTGCTATTCCTTATCTGAAATTACTCGGCAATACGAAAGCTAAATATTCACTTTTCTTCAATTTTTGACGTGATGTTTACATCCAGATATCTACATGAAGTATGCTCACCATCTGTTGTTCATAAAAGTATAAAATCCGCAAACATTTTGCTGGACTCAGAGCTCAATCCTCACCTTTCTGACTGTGGTTTAGCAAGTCTTGTTCCAGATGCAGATCAGGTAAGCTTTAGGTCTATTGGAGTAACAAGCTAAAACCCCTTTCTATATGACTTCACTTTAACATTTTCCTTTGCTGCAGGAACTGGACAACAGTGCCCCAGAGGTCTCCATGTCTGGTGCATACACAATCAAAAGTGACGTCTATGGTTTCGGTGTCACCATGTTGGAACTACTCACAGGAAGAAAACCATTTGATAGGTAACTGACGGTGCAATTATAGCAGTTTGTTGGCCTCAATATATTATATATATATATATATATATATATATATATATATATATATATATATATATATATATATATATATATATTTCTATTTCTAGGACATGTACATATTTATGGTGGTATTTTATGTGCACAGCTCAAGGACAAGAGCTGAGCAGTCTTTGGTGCGATGGGCAACACCTCAACTTCATGACATTGATGCCCTTGCCAAGATGGTTGATCCGGCACTCAAAGGACTCTATCCTGTTAAATCTCTCTCTCGCTTCGCAGATGTAGTTGCTTTATGTGTACAGGTAATTTTTATATTTGCAAGTTGTATCAACTTTGAGGAATATGTTGCTTGGAATCTATGCATTAGTGTTTTCTTGACTGATAATGGTTTTTACTTTGGGTTGATGACAGCCTGAGCCTGAGTTTCGACCACCTATGTCAGAAGTGGTGGAGGCATTGGTTCGACTTGTGCAGAGGACAAACATGAGCAAGAGAACTGTTGGTAACGATGTGCGCTCTGACAACAGCCAGGACCCTCAGGAGTCCGAGCCTTTTTAAGTTATGGAGAATGACGCTGGGGAAATGAAGTAGTTCATTTTATTTCCATCCCTTGCCTCTACTTTGTCAGTTTCTTCTATTTATTTATTGTTTTGTTGGATGGCCTGTGATTGTTAGAGGTCCTTGTAAAATAGAAAAGAAAGGATGTTTGGGAGATGGAACTAATTTGTTTATACTACAAGTTAACTTGAATAGTGATTTTTGCCTTGTTTGTGTTGTTATGTTGAATAAATATTATTTAAATATACAAATTTAACTTGAATGTATCTCTCATGGTTACATTCGGGTTGATCAAAGTGTGCAACTAGGGCTAGATGATCACTTGCCTTTTGAGCTTTGCAGGCTCTAGGCTTCATAACATGTGACTTGGTACTCCACGCATGGCTGGACAGATACCAGTATTGGCTTGGTTCTCATTTCTATAAAAAATAGTTTCCTGGTTCTTGGTTCCAGTTTGTAGCTAGAATTGAGGGGCAGTTTATAGCTAGAATTGAAACAACATTATATTACATTTATATTTGGTGTTTTCCTACCAAATCGGGTTAAGCAGATTCACTGAGTTTTTGGTTTTGGCGTGATTAGTGTTAAGAAATGCCAAGTTCAGTCTGCTCGAACACCCTAACTAGTCTATGCAGCAGCCAAAACATGGACCATCCAATGTGGGATCATATATTTTGATGATGAGGTAAATTAACAGTAATTTGAGGCAACACGGTTAAGTTTTTTAGGAGTTGCGTGCTAAAAGTCATTCTGCAAGTCAGTTTTTATAAACATTCTAACATAATTATTCCACACCGACAAATTCAAACTTCAGTGACCAAATTAGAACAAAACTCGAAATTAAAGTTGGTCATATTAACTCTTGAAAATGATGACATTTGACACGAAAAAGCGATAACTAGCCACACTTATACAATTAAAATACAAGTTCTTGAACACTCAACTATACCTAAAACATTGATGTTTGAAATTTACCCAGACACCAGTTAGATATCTTGAAGCCGATGAAACAACACTTGACAGCTAAATTAAATTCTTCCAATATCTTTCGTTGCCTACTCACGCAATGATACATCTATCACACAAATAACTACATGAGCTGCACCACAGTATACAATTAAGTTTGGTGTTGCTAATATGGAACCAGAAACACCAGGTTGAAAAAAAAAAAAAAAAAAAAAAAAAAAACCTCGGCCAGACTCCTAATTGAATGAAAAAATGAATCAAGTGTACACCAAATATCAAGTTGTTCTAATTCTAATTTACTATTATCACATGTTACAATGTAAACTTTACTAAAAAAATCTTTATGATAAGCACTATAATCGCGTATATATACCCTTCATGGGGTACATGCATTCTACTTCATTCATCTCCAGCAATGAAATTTGGCACTTCACCCTGGCAGAGGTACTCGTCACATACTGATGCTGTTCCCCAGCCTCTGCGTAACCGAAGAATATCCTCGGTGAAGGTTGATCCTGGAGCTCCAATGAACACACCAGACAAAGCAGAAATAGTCTTATCAAGCATGGCTTCCACCTGCAAGATCAACGACGAAGAATTATACTATAAATGAATAGTTCACCATAAGTATGCTTTTAAAAGATACTAGCAATAAGATTTACATAGCTTAAATATAAGAATATATGTAGGTTAAAGGCGAATAACTGAAGTTTGTCAACAACCAAATGTAAGACCATAACAGAACTACAAATGCAATTTGTGTTTCTCCAGACTCAACCTCCAATCAATGTCAACTCGCCTATCCAATAAACAAGAGAATAATAAAACACTCCCAGAAGAATGCAGTCATTTCTTCTTATAGGATGTCCCGAAAATGCACCATTTTGATTATCTGGGTAAAGTTATTTTTCCAATCCAAAATTTCTTCATAAAGGAGCATTTTAGCCATCTCTTTAGTGGCCGAGGCAGTAAGAAACTACTTCTAAACAGCCGAGAAGGGAGGAAAACAAGACTATCGATGAGACCAAGCTTATCTTAAAACACCATCTATAAAAAGAGGCCAATTAGCGAGTATCAACCCTTATTAACTCTAAACTTTCATTCGTCAAAAATCTACTAAGATCTGTATGTTATGAAGATGAACATTGTGTCAGCATAAAGTGTATAAAACTGTTTTGTCAGGTGGTAAAAAGTAGAAACTACTATGTAACCAGAGCATTCAATAACTAAATTGGTTGTGTCGACCAAATATATTATAGATTTGTAGATACACCCATTAAGTACATTGATAAAAAGAGTAAGATAACATAAAGAAAAGAGGGTGCGTAAATAATATAAAGAAAAAGGGTTGATAAATAGCATACAGAAAACGGTTGATAAACTAACCTGAGCATCTCCATCAAGTTTTTTTCTATACAATAAAGCATCCCACTTTTCAGCCGAATTACGAGCTGGCCGTGTAATGAGTGGCACAGTCTTCCCATTTAGCGTAATTAATGACTGCAACAAACCAGTTTCACTCTCCGCAGCATCTGTCGAAAGATATATTACTGGTATATTGGCTCTTTCAACAAGACGACTAATACATTCTGCAGCTTGAGGAATTGGGAAAAAGCAGCTTGGATTCTTGGCATTGCTGGAAAAAATATGTGAAAGTGGTCATGCAACAATTATCTAAAATTATATTGTTCTCTAGTAGTGAACACAAACAAAACACTATGTACATCAACATACTCTTCTCTAGTTTCTTCAGAAAATGATATTAGTTCCTAACTTTTGTGCCTAAAAATCCTCCTAAACTATGTGATCATGACACACGGAGAAATGAAGAAAGGAGATGATGAGGATATCTAGTGGATTCCAATGGTCAAACATATTATGGTTAGGAGGATGATTTAGGAATAGAACTTAGGAGGATATAAGCAACTGCTCCTTTTTCTTCAATTAGTACCCATTTAACTTCTAAGAATTCATAGGTTAATTTTCATCATAGTTTGAAGTATAATGGTCCAAACAAGTTATCCGATTCTTTTTTACACACAGTGATCTTCTACATGGGTGTTAGCTCACCCTAATTGGGAGTCTGCCAATGTTTCCATAAGCAGTACCTTAATTTTACTTTACTTGCAATACAACACAATCTTATATGCGAGTAAAAGGTTTACTTTCTTTATAATACTGCTTCTATGTGTGCACATTATAGAATCAGTAGCTGTTCAAGTGAAACTGTCATGGAAGCCTGTATCATGAAGACCTTTATTCAAAAAAATGCATATTGTCATTGTAGTCAGTAAAATGATTTACAATCTGTCTACCCAATGATTTTTATACAAAAACAAGTCAATCAATCTTGCCGGAAGTAACAATGAAGGTTTTCTTCTCCCATAATACGATAGATGTATTCTATAAATGTCATTCTTAACATACTCTTGTCAACATGGGCCGAAGGGACTAAGGAGGGTGTTGGCCCCCTAGTGAATAGTGTAATTTTCTGTATATTTTAGAAGTGATTTTTTGTCATTTTTACTACAAATATTAGGCAATGGACTAGCTATGGCCCTCCCACAATACTATAAGTTAAAAAATTGCTCCTCTAAACCTCAACATTCTCCAAATTCAGTTACGTTTTAAGATAGTTTATAACTTTTGGGACTTTTCAAACAGACAATTTTCAAAAAAAATTCTCGGCCCTCCCAACAAATTTTTTTAAGCTCCACCACTGCTTGTCAAAGGTGTAGAATTACGTGATTAAGCCATCTAGTAACTGAATTTAGGGAATAAGGATTATTAACCTCTACTCAGACAGATTGAAGAAACCACCCCAGAAGAGTGAATATTTTGCCGCCTATCAGTATCCACAGGGATGCACTAATGGTATATTACCGGGCCTATCAGAGGTTGATTAGCAAAAGATAGCCAACAGATTACATATCAAACTTACATGGTACACCCATAACATTAAATTCAACATTGATCTATTATCCATTTGAAGCTACCAATGAAATACGTATAAACTATACTAGTCAGCATTATCAGTGCAGTCATATAGTTATATGATATTTTGCAGAAGAAAGAGCATACATACCAAAACTTTAAGAAGCCATGGCGCCTGAAATGAAGCGCCACAAAGTCTTTCCCTAAAAAGGTTTGAATGAAACGCTGCGCGGTCAACAAGATGACACGGCTTGGCTCAATCAACGTCTGACACGTATGAGCAATAGGACCACCAGGCTGCATGACCCACTGTTTCTCCACGTCAGCAAAGAAAACATCTCCAATCGCAAGAACCTCATCATTACACGTAAACTTATCAACCACCTCCTTCATCGTCCTATAACTCGGCTTCTTCACATCCTCAGTCCACACCGTCTTGATCTCACTCATAGTCACCCCAATCCCCTTGAGCTTCTTAACATGCTCCTCGTCAACATAACACGCCTGCGGCAACGAGAAATAACACAAAACCTTATCCACATGGACACGATTCTTCTTCCGTTCAAAAAACTCCTCAAACGTCACAACAACCTCCCTCCCGACACACTTATTAATATGATCAATATCCAACACCCGACTAAACTCATAATCAACTTTAGAACTAGGAATCACCAAGACACGGTTCAAAACAGCCGCGAAAAACATATGCTTCTCCAAACAAATCAAATGATTCGACATCTGTCCCGAAGTACATATCGCAAACAGATACTTATCCTTATCCTTATCCGCCTTCCACTCTATCGTCCGCCTATTAGACAAATTCTGGTCCACTTTACGACACGCCGTTACATCAGTCACATTATACTCATCATTCGAATTCGAATAAACCGTCTTCCCGAACTGGTGTGAGGACAATAACACTTGTTGAATTTTACTATTTAACGAAATCTGGTTGACTAATTCAGATTTAATAACATGATTATAATTAGTTTGGTTTTTGTATAAACGAATGAGGCGTGATTGTTGCTCCTTTAATAAGTACAAAGCGCGTAGCTCGGACTCGCGCATGAGGCCAGGAGTAGCCACGTCAGCAGCATTGAGGGGATTAGCATAAAGGGAATTGTAATTGGAGTTGAAGAAGAAAATGAAGAGAATGATTATAATAAGAAAACTGATTGCTGCTAATAGATAATAGTAATTTTTATACCTTTTATTATTGATATTGAAGATTGAAGGGTGACGTGGACTCTTGTCGTCGATCTGGAAGGTGGTTGGGCGAGGGGATTTAGGGATGTCGGTTTGATGGATGAGATGTTGTTCGTCGTCGTCGTCGGAAGATTCTCGATCCATTGTATTGTTGGTGATGATGGTAAGTGAGAGCTAGTGTGAGTTGTGGTTGTTGTTAAATAGAGGGGGAGGGAAGTTAGATCTATAGAGCTAACTATAGTGTAGCGGTTGAGATGTCTCAATAATTCTTCTAATTTCAAACTTTTATTGTTATCACACTTCTATCATTCTTTTTTTCTTTTTCTTTTTCTTTTTTAATCTGATTCGCTTAGTCAGTTAAGCGAGCCCGTATGAGAGTAGACCAGTATGAGTGGCCTACCGGGAAGTCATCACATGAGGGCCACAAAGCTTTGTTGGTATTAGGCAATGAAGAGTAGAGCCTATGAGCCAATGCTGCGCATGTTCGAATCCGAGCTGGCCCCGGTTTTCATCTGACCGTTACTCCAGCGAGAAATATCTCGTGTGGAGGCGGTACGGTTTCCGGGCGGACGCCGTTAAAAATCCTAACTACACCAAGACCCGGTTAAGACAACATAGTCTGGGTATGTGAAGGATGAGGGCCTGCCGAGATGGCGGGTGCGACTCTAATCCAAAAAATGAAAGTCACCGTTCATAATAATAATAATAATAATAATAATAATAATAATAATAATAATAATAAATGGAGACTCGCCACCCTACCCTTTGCTTTTGGGGGGCTTGGTGTATATTCTGCAGGTGATGTCTTGAACTATGCTTTCCTAGCTTCTAGACTTCAATCTGCTAGTTTACAGACTAAGCTTCTCCATAGTTCTGGTATTGTTACTGCTGGTCCTTCTTTTGATGATGCTTTATGTACTTTTAATGTTAATATGGATATTGACCTTTTGAGTAACCCTATCGAGGTCGCTGCCCCCAAACTTATGAAGAAATTGGCAGATATATATTTCGATCAGGTTACCCAAACTGTTGAATCTACATACCATCTAGCTCCTCGACAGATGGCTTTATGGAGTTCACTAAAGGAGGATCATACTTCAGATTGGCTTAGGGTGGCTCCGATTTCGGGACTGGGACAAACTATGAATGCCAGGACTTATCGTTGTGTGTTGTGCTATCGGTTGGGCGTTCCTCTTTTCACTATTCAGGTACCGTGTTCAGCCTGTTCTAGGGTTTTCACTGAAGATATTTATGGGGATCATGCTGTTTCATGTGCGGGTATTGTTGGCATTAAACACCGGCATAACATTGTGCGGGATGTTCTTGTTGATATTTGTTCTCGGTCCGGAATCTCAGCTCGTAAGGAGGTGGATATTGGGCTTCATGGAGACAGGGACAGATCCTTACGACCGGCTGATATATTGCTTTATTCTTGGGACGATGGGCGTGATGTATGTGTTGATCTTACGGGTTCGTCGCCCTTGACGCATTCAGGGATGATTGATTTTATGCCAGGGCGTGCGGTTATTGATGCAGCACAGCGTAAACGTGTCAAGTACGATGCCAAATGTGTTGATATCGGGTATGGTTTCCTCCCCTTCTCTTTCTCTTCTTTTGGAGAACTTGAGAAGGATGCAGTAACCCTACTAAAGCGTATTCGACGATTCTCTATGACTCAAGACATTGGGGCGCGTGCTGCGGTTCATATTTTTAATAGAATTGGTTTTGCTATTGCTAGAGGTGTGGGGGCCCAGTTGGTTTCTCGGCTTCCCACCAATTTCTTGTAAATTCTATGGTTTTTTTTTTTTTTTTTTTTTTTTTTTTTTTTTTTTAATGAAGTGATGTTTAAAAAAAATAATAATAATAATAATAATAATAATAATAATAATAATAATAATAATAATAATAATAATAATAATAAAATACACGAGATTTTAATTCACCACTACACATATTCAAATTATTTAAAATCACGTCAAACTAAATTCACGTATATTTCAATCATTTGCATGCTCTTTGCGCTGTGTTCTCGAGTTAAGTTTATAAAAGAAAAAAATAAAAATTATAGGAGATAAAAGAAATAATCATTTCTCTTTCTTTCTCGTCCTCCAAAAAGTGCGAAGAAAATTTTATACTACAAAAACACTCTCATCTTCCACCCAATTCCTCCCGCTTCTTTTCCTTTCTTTCCAATAAAAAATATTAAGAACACAATTTATTTCCTTTTCTTTTCCTTTCTCTTGTATATGAATCTCAAGAACACAACGAGTAAAGGGTATGGTCACATGTCAAAACCCAAGTCGTTTTGCAAAATCAGCGTGATATCATCATTTCACATTTCACATTCACACACCCAAAATACCACTCCCTCGTTTCACATGCCGTTTACGTGTCATTTCACACTTTGTGGGCCCCACCATTTTTTTAAACAAACTAAATTTTCATTCATAAAAATAAAAATACAAATTACAATACGAGAAATAAACAAAGTACGGAAAAAAATCCGAAAATATAAAAATACATCAAATTATTAATAAACTAGTTTTCTTCTTCTGGTTGGTATCGTTCCAAATATGATCCATTAGATCTCGTTGAAACTTTACGTGTAGGGTTTTATCACGCTTCAAAATCATGTTATGCAGTATGATGCACGTGTACATGACTCTTCGTATCTTGTTCAAAGTCCAAGCACGCGCGGGTTGGTGTATAATTCCCCAACGTCCTTGTGGGACACCAAAGGCTCATTCAATATCTTTTCATGCACCTACTTGTCGCTTTTTAAGGTATCAATGTTTTTCGTCTAGTGCCACCGAAAATGATTTGACAAAAGTGGTCCATTGTGGGTAAATCTTGACCGCTAGATAACACCATTTTTCATACACATTACCATTTACTTCAAACGGAGCAACATGGGCTCTGTCTTCAAGAAGGTCGTCGAACAATGGCGAATTATTTAAAACCGTAATAACATTATTCGCACCCGCTACCCAAAAAAAATAGCATGCCAAATCCACAAATCGTAAGAAGCAACAACTTGAAGCATTATAGTTGGGTGTTTTTTTATCACCTTTGTGAAACTGACCATGCCATCCTTTCGGACAGTTTTTCCACTCCCAGTGCATATAATCAATGCTTCCAAGTATACCCGGAAACCCATGAACCCTCTCATGAAATGCGTATATATTTTGAATGTCATTGTAGTCGGGTTTTCTTAAATACTCAGGCATGAATAAATCAAATAATGCACATAGTAAAATGGTCTAGACAGTCGCGTGCACAATGTGGTCCCATTTTTAAATATTCATCAAATGCATCGGATGTTGTACCGTACGCCAATTGATGTATGGCGGAAGTGCATTTCATAATTACACTCAAACCTAATAGGCCCGTACAATCGGGTCTGACTATAAAGAAATCAAAATGCGCAGGAAGTTCATCATGAGTGTCAATATAAGTTTCAATATCTTTTACTATTTAAAAAAATAGTTTTCTGCTCATACGATAGCGGCGCTTAAAATATTGCTCTGTATATTTTAGAGTATCACTAAAATAGTCGTCCCACAAACGTTCTTCAGCAACTTCACGTTCACGGTATGTCGCGGTACGTCTTATAGTTTCACCTTGCATTTCCAACGATTGCTGATACTGATATACTTGCGTCATAAAGAAAATATCAGTTTCATCGTCGACGTCGGACAAGCGAACATATTCTTCATCGGAATTCATATTTGGTTTAGAGAATTTGTGTTGTGGTAGAGAGAAAAGTAGGTAATTGTCTGTGTAGTTTTAGTTAAGATAATGTTTATATTTATAGAGTGTTTTTTTCTTTATTTATTTATTTTAAAAATCATTTAAAAAAGTAGCCGTTGCACCTCAAAGGGCAACAAATATGAAAACATCTCCATTTGGCACAGCGTGAGTTAACTCACATTTGGAATGGCGCAACAGGGTTGTGGTGTGGTGGTGTGGATTCGGCAGCGCCAAATGATGAGACACGTAGAGATGGCGCAACATCAATGTGATCATACCCTTTGCTCTTAGTAAGATTTGCAATTTTAAAAGCTTACTATTATTAGCTCATCTTCTATAAGTGTATAATTTATAAAAGCTTCTAAAAGATTGTGTGTCAAATAAAACTTACTTTATAAGCAGTAACCTCCGTCTCAAAATAAGTGTTCAGTTTGACTTTTCAAAGTCAAACTAATTCAAATTTAACCTTAACTATTTTTGTTGGTATTATATAATATTTGATGAAAAATATATAAATGGATTTGGTTTTAAGTGTATTTTTCAATTGTATAATTTTTCGTCAAGTATTATATAACAAAAAAAAAAAAAAAAAAAAAAAAAAAAAATATATATATATATATATATATATATATATATATATATATATATATATATATATATATATATATATATATATATATATATATATATATATAATGTCAAAGTTGAACCAATTTGACTCTGAAAAGTCAAATTAGACATTTATTTTAGAAAAAATGGAGTAATTTATTTTGAAAGTTTGAATTCTCGTAAACTTGACTCCAAACACATCCATTAAAAACAATAATCTTATTAGTACTACGCCAAAAATGATATTTTCTTGCGGTAATCGCATTAAAAATTGAAACTCGCCTTATCTTATTCTTTTTCATTTAGAAAACCATTATAATTTAAACATCATAAATCTAACAAACCAAAAAAACATATACACTCTCTTTTCTTTTTCTATTTACTTGCAAAAGAATAATAATAATAATAATAAATACACAAACACAAAACATTTTACAAAATATTTAGGACTAGAATTGAAATACACTTACATAAATATATGCTCTTTGAAGTGAATGAGTTTCTATGCTTTCCAATCTCAAGTATGCACTTTACTAGTAGTTTGGTAGTTCAAAAATGTTACGATAAAAAAGGATATGACCAGTTTTTTATTTGATAAATGATACGGAGACCTAAATATTGTGACTAATTTCATGCCTAAACTTGCATGTCACCATCTTTTTGGTTGTAACTAATAGACCAACAATTTCACAAACCAATAAACCATTGACACACATGTTTAAGCATTAAATTAGTCATATAGAAATGATATGGAGACTTAAACATTGTGACTAATTTCATGTCTAAACTTGCATGGCACAATCCTTTTGGTTGTAACTAATAGACCAACTATTTCACAAACCCATAAACCATTGACACACATACATGTTAAGTCATTAAATTAGTCATATCTTTAATCCTCTCAAACATTTCTCTTTTTGAGAAATGACAGAAAGACCTAAACATTTTCCGAATCAATACATACCGACCAAAACCAAACATCCCCTTAATTTGCTCTTTTTCAACTTTTGTCTATCTTTTTTCGAAGTTAATTACTACAACCAAATGAGTTTGATAGACTAAAATGCCATTTAATGCAGGTGAGTAGGTGACTACTTAGGCTATGTGTAATGGTAAATGGTGTACATGGGGGCAAAATTTGACACGTGTCAGCCCAGTCAGCAATGAGGCTTGAATTGTTTAGGTGTGTAATGGTGGCTGAAGCAAATTTTGACATGTGTCACCATTTTTTTTTTCTTTTTTTTTAATCAACCAAATAATACATTTTTATTTAAAACAATTTCAACAATTATCTATATATATTAATTCCCATCGTCTGTGCATACTAAAAAATTGCAACGCCATCGGTTAAAAAACTACTCCCTCCGTCCCATTTAAAGTGTCCACAATGGTATCTTTGGTTGTCCCATTTAAAGTGTCCAGGGAATATTTTCAACCAATGAGAAGAGAGTTTAGTGGGTAATAGTGATATTTAATTGGTGGAGAGTGTAGTTGGCCCACCTTTCCTAAAATTTTGTGCAAATGGAAAGTGGACACTTTAAATGAGACGGAGGGAGTAATATACTTTGATTTTTTTTGAGCCCATCAAGAGTTCACATTTGCAGTCCAGCTATCTGCTTATACGAATAGCTCACCATCTTTTACTCAACCCTAATCCTCCTAACACAAACACATACGCAGCCACACACCTCCAAGATCACATTTCTTGCACCACCATCTCCCATTGCCACCCGTATCTCCATCCTCCACCTCCACCACAATTTCCAACGGCAAACAACGAAGAAGAAATCGATCCAAGATTCGGTGTTTTGATAAGATTAGTCCCATCTGGACCCAACCCACTTCATAACTAGAAATACCCATTTCGTTTCACTATCAAATTCTTCATTTTATCCACTCTATCATTACTTAAACGGCTAGTTTTCTTGGAATCACAAATGGGCGGGGCGTGAATCAAATAGCGCCTAGGGTTTTTTTTTTTTCCAAATTAGCGCCCTACACACAAAACACACACACACTTGCCTCTCTAGATCTACCACCACCAAAAATCCTGTTCGAAATTCTCTCAACAGCTCACAAAAGCATGGTTATGTACTATATCGACTACGACAATTTGCCACCAGCATCCGCTTTTCGTCTCGACAAAAGTGGATTAGACTACATTCATAATATTAGGTAGTCATTCCTTTAAACTTTTGCTTTTATGCATTTGTTATGTCATGTGATACCTTCTGATAAGCTGTTGAAGTTTCTTGTTCATGTGTTATGTTTGATTTGATTGTTTTTGAGAATACAAGTGCTTTGGGTTGAATGTTAATTTCGTTGAATGTTAATTTCTAATATAAGCTCTTGCATAAAATATATATTTGCAAGTTACGGTTAAAGTCAATTCTATTTCTATTAATGTAGAGGGTTGTGCCTTGTTAGATGATAGAAGTTCAATTATTAGGGGCTTAAAGAAAGGGACATATCACTTGGATGCTTTTTATTTTAATTACAACTAGTACTTGAACCGCTGACGAATGGCTATTTGTTAGATCAAATTGCGCCATAACACAAAAATTATGAAAATTAGAGACAAAAATTAAGATTAACTTTTTCACTCACGTATTCATAAGTAAAAAATGGGACATAGAACCATTTCCCCAACTCGTTTCTACTCTACATATGTATAATATTGTTTATATGGGGTTAGAATTTTTCTTTATTATGCAGAACAACCAATAACTATAGTTTGTGAGTTCATTGCTCTCTTGTATATTGAGGAATTACCCGATCACGTATGCTGTTTCATCTATCTTTTTATTTTCTATTGATGTTGCTTTACAGATTATAAATATCTCATTCTTTGGTATTATAGGCCACCTTCACTCAAGGTTACGTATCCACATTTGTTTTTCAGGATATGTTGCGGTTGTTTAGTAAAGATAGAGCTAAGACTCGTTTAATGTTTGTTATACGTGATCAAACGAAGGTAAGTCTTGTCTCTTGTACCTTGTGTTGGGGTAGCATAATCTGATATGGACTTGATTTATATCTTTTTATTCCTTAGACACCTCTTGATAGCCTAAGGTCTGTTTTGATGGAAGACATCCAGAAGGTATCTTATTTTTTTCATTATATATTAGTATGTGTATGTAGATTCATCTTGCCACCTTACGATCATGATCTTGTATGTATATGTGTTTGTGGGTGGGTTTTATATATATTCACAATTTTATATGTATGTATATGTGTTTGTGGGTGGGTTTTATATATATTCACAATTTTATATGTATGTATATGTGTTTGTGGGTGTATGTGTGTGGTTTTTATTTCCTTTCTGAAAGATGTGTTTTCCGGCAGTTTTTTCCGGCCAATTGAACGTAGAAGATAAAGGGCGGGGTGGGTATACTTGGTGGGGAAAGACAATTTTTTATATATATATATATATATATATATATATATATATATATATATATATATATATATATATATTATATTACTATTTTTCAGATTTAACCGCAATATTTCACCCTGCAGTTTTAGTCATATTTATTATTACTATTATTATTCACTATGTATGTTCTTATTTTATAAAAAAAATATTTGTAGTTATTTAATTAAAAGTGTAAAGTGTATGTATTGGAATGTATTGAGTGTTAGGTGTGAAACAGGGGAAAATGTTTTTGAAAAGGGTCTTAGAATTCATATAACCATTAAAAAAGATACACAGGGAGGCTTGAATTTAATTGATATCTAATATAAAAGTAAAAGATAAGATTATATATATATATATATATATATATATATATATATATATATATATATATATATATATATATAGGGGCACTTTCATTTCAGAACCATCTTATCTGCGAGAACTGACAGAACCACCAAAAACATACATGCACGCCTTCAATAATTGTATTTTTGCACATATGTTCCAAAAACAACATATATGTTTTATAAAAAAAACATGGTTGTTCTAAAGAATTTGATAAGAAATTGGAAATACAAAAATTTTCTTTGAAGGTGTGCATGTATGTTCTTATAAGGCGTGCAATGACAATATTGCGGCCGTGTGTAAGGTTTTTGTGAAAAAAGAGGATGAGTTCATGATGATATTGAAGAACATAAGTGGATACTTACGATTATTGATGATTTGCATGTATTTTATTTTATTTTAAAAGGCGTGCATGTATGTTTTTAGTGGTTCTGTCAGTTCTCGCAGATAAGATGGTTCTGAAATGAAAGTCCCACTATATATATATATATATATATATATATATATATATATATAGGCTGCAATTTCTTTACCCGGAACAGATTCTATCTTAATTACTTGAATTAGTGTGTAGCGAATGTGTTTGTATGGTTTAACTTAACATGACAATGATAATCAAGGGTATTATATGGGTGACTTGCAGTTAATGAAACAAATAGGGATATCAGAATGCATATATTTGATGGTTAATTGTGATTAGTGACTAGTATTTTGTAGGAATTGACATGAGACATCATATCACAAAAGTCTTATTCGTCTTCTATTTTTGTAGGTATCAACACCTCTCACTCATGATGAAAACACATTTCATAGGACCATATTTGTGTTCGTGTGTCCATCTATGTCCTGCCTTCGCCGAGACCAGCATGAGCAATGGAAACACCACCCGGAAAAGGGACGTTGGAGGTATTGAAGTCTTATGTAGTTTTTTTCATTTCTTGGTACATACCTTCTTTTTTCTTTTTCTTGTCCGTTAGATCAACTTCCTCGCAACAATTAATTTTACTCCAGTGAGCCGCCAAAGAAGGATGGCACTGATAAGCCTTTAGGTGCAGCAGGTTCGAAAATTTTGTTTCATAACCGTTTTTTTAGAGGTTACAATATGAGCAGGTGGCTAATGAGTTGGAACATGTATTCTTTTGTTTTTGGCACCGCGGCCATGTCGCATTGGGTTGTCCTGAAAAATCTTTGTTCAAATTTCTTTGTTTTTTAGTTATTAGTGTCAACCAGGATTTTGAGAATTTTACTATCCCAAAAAAAGCTCAATTTTATCAGTAAACAATGTATCAGGTTTTATGAATGAAAAATCCACTTCATGCTACTTTCAACCCACTCAGCTCGTTTGACCTGTTAACGCAGATAATTTTTTTTATATTAACAACTCAACTACCCAAATCTATCCGTTTATAGATCAATGGAGCGAAATTGTTACCGCTTCCTTTTTCTTCATTATTTTGTTACTTGGGGGGTTACTATATCTTTGCCTATAGATTACAAGTACTTAAATTGGGTGATAGATTTTTTTTCCCCTGAGAGCCAATAAGTGTGCTTTGAACTTTGCTTGTTAAGACGTTAACTCAAATACATGTTTTTTTTTTTAGCTCCGCTCTGTAGCTGGTGTGGTACCTGGAAAGGAGACAAAGTTTGCGGAAACTGTAAAAAAGCAAGCTAGTGTTCCAAGAGCCACCAGGTTGTTATTTGGTGTGTAGATATGAGATTCTGTTCAGCAGGAAGCTGAGGGTGATGGCAATGCAAGACTCGGAATCATGTGAGGATTCCCACCGACCAATCACAAAATTGTTCCTCTGTTAAACCAAACGGATTTGGGTCTTGATGGACAACCGGTGGATTGTTAACCGGTTCATGTGGTGGACTGAAAACCGGAAGGTATGTTTAGGTGGAGTATGAAATTCTTCATGTAGTGGACTTGAAAATTGTTGCCCAAAATCCTTTTGGCGAGGTGGACTTGAAAATTGTTGCCCAAAATCCTTTTGGCGAGGTGGACTTGGAAATTGTTGCCCAAAATCTTTTTGGCGAGGTGGACTTAGAAATTGTTGCCCAAAATCCTCTTGGCGAGGTGGACTTGGAAATTGTTGCCCAAAATACTTTTGGCGAGGTGGACTTGGAAATTGTTGTCCAAAATCTTTTCTGAAAGACATTTGAATGTGTTTGGATGTTGAATATCTTAGCAATTTGAATGTGTTTGTGTGTGAGATGAGTTTGAGAAGCCTGTGTATTTATAGGTTAGATATTACACGTTTTTTAAATTTGAATTTTATATTTTAACTTTGAATTTAAAATTTGAATCGGATAAAATATATCTCGCCTAATATTTTTTAATTTGTATTTGAATTAAAAAAAAAAAAAAAAAAAAAAATGAAAAACCGAAAAAAGGACAAACGGTCATATTTCTTTGCCTTTTCTCTTGCTTTGCTTCTGCGTCTTATGGAGGATTGGGAATGAGAGGATTCTAGCGGCTTGGGGGTTGGCGGCAGTGTTCACCGGCGGCCTCCCCCTTGCCGCTGGGAGGATTCTCACCGTTGCCATCACCCTGACAAACCCACCCAATTGCGTGACTTTTTTGATGTAAGAACCTAGATTTATCACTAATATTGTATTTTTCAATCATTTAATCAAACTTAATATCATGCATATTAATCATATAAGAACTTTTCTGTTGTGAATTGTGAGATTACTAGACCAATGGAAAAAAATTGACAAAGATCCAAAAAAAACCCAAGGTGATCGTGCTTTCTGTGGAGAAAAAAGATTTGGTTGAATGTCGTATAAAGGTTAGTCACAATAATGAAAACGGTTGTCTTTTTGACATATATGAATTATCAGGTTATCATATTTTTTGATGCTTAAAGTGACATGATATAGTTTCTGTTATCTATATACAAGTAATCGATGTTTTTTAGCTTTTGGCTATTTAAAAGTCAAGGCGACATTATAGTAAATTATGCTTTACGATGTTGTTATGTTAACTATGTTCTCTTTTATATCGTCCTTTCTAGGTTCATAATGAGATATGTATTGAAAGGTTTGACGATTTTAAACAGCTTGGGAGATTCGTTTTGTCCAATGAAGGTTAGATGCGGTCAAATATCATTATACAATACATTAATACAGTAACTTTTATCTCTGAACCTCTTCCCCATAAATTAAGGGAAACAAACATCACTTAGAATAATGATTTTGTCCTTTTGATGCAGGAAAAGTGGCTACGGTCAAAGTTAGGTAATTCATTGAATATGAAGATACGTGTTTTTGAATTGCATTAGTATGTATGACATGGAATAGACATTGCGGTTCATGTGGGTATTTAATAGGTCGAAAATGGGTCATGTTTTTTGTTCTCAAGAGATTCATGATGTTCATCTTCCGTATGTGAAACTTCTGTATTAAATGAACGCAATGGTTTAGTGATCTATCTTAATGCTGAATGTATATATTTTATATCTCAATTAATGTTAATGTCTTTTTCCTTTTTACTTATTTTTTGAGCTTATATGGGAACCCATGAAGCGCAAACTTTCTTCTTTTGACAAAGGTTAAGTTAAAAGTGTTATGATAAATGAATTGTTAACCATAGGAACATATTGTGGATATCATAACAAGTTACAAATAGACATGATGTATTCTTTGGAAAATGATACGATACATGTGCTAGTATAATAGGTGTGTCAACACCTTCTCCCCTGAAGTCCAGTTGTTTCAGGTTGAAGATGCTATCGAGGCCATTAAGGTTAACAGTTTAGTTAAGCTTTGGCGCTGTGGTTTGTTTATGTTACAGTCTGATGGTGTAAGTATCATGTGATGACGTATGTGTGGATGTTGATTATGGGTTACTGTTAGGTTTGTCAGACATCGGGTTGGAGGCTAATAAAGTGGTTCTTTATGTTGAAAAGCTTATAACCTCACCCTGTTGGTATGGTTCTGGATGCTGTCAATCATTATGGTGCTGCTACGTAGCATTTACTGTAAAAATTTAAGCTCCTTTACGAGTTCATGTTTATCTGATTCATTTGTGATCTTCTCCGCTATTTGGGTATCAAGGTTTTTTGATGTTTGTACCTTATTACTAGTATCATAGATGGCCAAACTGTTTAGTAAAACAACATGCTGCCAATTTACTCATCTGATGCTATTCTGATTATTTATTGGGTTTTTTTTCTTCACAAATTTGCTTTAGTCTGCACGATGATGCTATTTTGATTTGTTCCAAAAAGGAATCTCAGCTCATCTATCTAAGTTGAGACGGTTTTTTCTGTAACTAAATTTAACTAACAATATAAGCCACAAGCTACAGGTACGCTAAATAGCACATTGCCGCTATATAATGATTTCAGCCTGTGCGTGGTTAGTATTTATAATCCCATAATGTGGAGATATGAGAGCAATACTAGATTTTTAATGTATTATATAATTTCGAACAAGTTGAGGTAGCGTAGTTCACAACCATCTGTGTCTTTCCTAGGTTTCTGGTGTTTCAGGAACTGGGATACAATCAGTCATATATAGTAACTAAGGGCTTGTGATTTTGAACTATATCATGGTCGATGGCCAGTGCGTAGAAATTTTTGCTGTATTTACCTGGAAGAGTTGAAAGGAAGCAGATCATAATTTGCAGTACGAACTTGTAAGATGAATTTGGTTTATGTGATCTGGAGTAGTAACTAATTGGACAACCAAACACGATTGCTGAGCCGATTCTTCCCAAGCCTATGATACCGACTGATTTTCCACTAACCTGCAAGTAGAAACTAGGAATTTTGACCTGAAATTTCAGGTCAATATCAGATTGGTTGTTAAGGGATAGAGGGATTGCATTTATGTTACATATTACGCGTTTTCAATGAACTGGTCTCAACCCGTTTCTTCACAACTTTGAACATGTACATGTAAAAATATTCTTGTAGAACTAAACACAATCTGAATTGCCTTAAACTATAAAAATTGACTTTAAAGATGTAGAACTAAACACAATCTGAATCGCCTTAAACTATTAAATTTAACTTTAAAGATGTATACATATGGTGCTTAATAACTGAACCTTTTGGCACTTATTGGTAAAGGTAGCTTGCTTTGTAAATTGACTTCTTAACTGAATATAAGATGCAGTTGCAGATGCTTTTTAACTCTATTTTCCTATTAGCTTTTATATTATTAGTCGAACTCTTTTAGTTTATAGTTTTCATTTGTATATGGGGAAGTCCATGATACTTTGTGTCAGCACGTTCTTACATTTCCGGAGGCTGTATATTGACCAATTTTTTTGAGTTTCTATGGCTTTATATAAAAATGTATAATTATGGTATGTAATAACTGCAAACAGATTACGCTGAACCTGAAAAAAGTCATTCCCTTGGTGGTTTGCAGGTGACTTAATAATGTCCATCGCACCACCAAATTATGGAACTTGCCCATGAATTGTCACTCAAAGTGGGAAGCTTGCTGTCGCGCGAGTACATAAATATATATATTGGTGCTAAAGTATTTTTATGTAATCGACGGACTAACGACAGGGATGATTATTTTTAGAGTACGAATTGAATCAACTGTTGGTCCCAATAGAATGATTAGAGTCGAATGAAATTGAAAGTAAATGAAATTCTGAATAACTATGTTTCTAACCATTGTAATAATACATGTTTACAAGTATTTATACTACACCAATAGGTGTGTCGAACCATTGTGACTGTTCGAATAATACACAGCCCAAGCGACATACCTTTTCACTAAACAATGTGTCTAACGGTTTAAGTTTGTAACCGTTTTTTAATAACTAACTAATAACACTAACTAACTAATAACACGTTTGGTCCTTCTAGTTTCAAGGTGAAGCAATGTTGAGATTATTGCTCACATTCTCCTCCTTAATCTTGATCGTTGCTTTGACCTAAATCTTGAACTCCGAGCATCTGTCACATAGTCACGAACTTGAGTCTTGGTAATGCTTTTGTTAAGATGTCTGCTCTTTGTAGTTCTCCTCTAACGTGTTCCACATTGATATGACCATTCTCTAAACATTCACGAATGAAATGATAGCGAATGTCGATGTGCTTGCTCCTTCCATGAAAAACTGGGTTCTTTACGAGTGCTATAGCTGATATGTTGTCAATCCTAAGCGTTATCCTTTTTTCTTGCCATCCAGTTAATTCACTAAGTAGTCATTTTAGCCATAAAGCTTGACATGCTGCTCCAGTAGCTGCCATGAATTCTGATTCACATGATGATAGTGTCACTGTAGGTTGCTTGTGAGTACACCAAGTAATAGGTGACTCTCCAAAGTAAAATACGATTCCAGTAGTTCCTTTTCCTTGATCGCTGTTGATTCCATAACTACTATCGCTGTAACCTGTAATCTTGCAGCCGCCTTCTTTCTTGTATATTATTCCATGTTCCTTTGTTCCTTTAATATATCGAATTACTTGTTTTACTGCCTTTAGGTGATGTTCCTTCGGTTCTTGCATAAATCGTCATGCTAGTCTCTTTCAAGATCTTGTTAATATATCCTGTTTGCTTGATTGTAATCTCTCCTCCTGTCTGTGTAATTTCTATCCCAAGGTAATATGCTAGCAATCCTAAATCGCTCATTTCAAATTTTTCTTCCATCTGGGATTTGAATAAGTCTATTTCCTTCTTTGGAGTGCCCGTGATTATCAAATCATCTACATAAACTCCAACTATAAGTGTAGAAGTCTTGCTTCTCTTTGTGTAGACTGCTTGTTCGAGATTACATTTCTTAAAGTCTAGTGACTTCAAGGTTCTATCAAGTTTCACATTCCAAGCTCTTGGTGCTTGTCTTAAACCATACAAAGCTTTAGTTAGCTTGTATACTTTTCCGGATTTTCCTGGTTGAAAAAATCCTTCAGGTTGTGCAACATAGACTTCTTCGTTCAAGTCTCCATGTAAAAATACTGATTTTACATCTAAGTGATGTACTTGCCATCCATGATAAGCTGCTAATGCTAATATCAATCGAACTGTCTCTATCCTAGCAACTGGTGCAAATACTTCATCGAAGTCTATCCCTTGTTCTTGAACATAACCTTTTGCTACTAATCTCGCCTTATATTTAATGATCTTTCCTTGTGCATTCCTTTTGGTCTTAAAGACCCATTTGAGTCCTATTGCCTTCTGATTTTCAGGCAAATCAGTAAGGGTCCATGTATTGTTCTTGTTGATTGAATCTAGTTCAATCTCCATATCCTTAATCCATTTCTTATCTACCGATGCCTCCTTATAATTTCATGGTTCTTCTTCAGTAAATAATAAACGGGCAGTTTCAACTCGAGGTGCATCCCTATATAATCCTGATATATTTCTATAACCTCGTATTGGTGTATGATCAATTCTATTGTCTGAGCTTCCATCTGAATTAAAAGTAGCTTCTTCTTCATCTTCAGAGTTAGGGTTGTAATTGTATGTTGGTGGTGTGATTGGTGAATATGGATCTGGTATTTGATCCGATTCCTGATGTGTGTCATCAATATTTCCTGTGTTGACTAATATAGGTTTCTCATTGTCAACTCCTTTGTCCACAAAAATACCCCAAAATGAGTCTTGTGTATCTTCATTCTTATCCCAATCCCACGGTTTTGTTTTCATAAACTTTACATCCCTACTAACATGTTTCTTTTTTCTTATAGGATCATATAATCTACATGCTTTTGATCCTTCCTCTACACCTAAGTAAATCATTGGTATGCTTCTGTCATCCAGCTTCTTCAAGTGAGGTATTGTTATCTTAGCGTAAGCTGTGCATCCGAATATTCTTAGGTTTTCCAGATTCGGTTTTCTGTTAGAGAGTGCTTCATATGGTGTTTTGTCTTCCAGGGCTTTTGTAGGTACTCTGTTGAGTATGTAAATAGCATGCTTGACTGCTTCCGCCCAAAAAGTCAAGGGTAACTTCATTGCTTTCATCATACTCCTAGTAGTTGATAACACCGTTCTATTCTTTCTTTCAACTACTCCATTTTGTTGAGGTGAGTATGGTGCTGTTAACTGTCTTACTATTCCATTATCCTTACAGTATTTAGTGAATTCATTTGATGTAAATTCACCTCCTCTATCCGTTCTTAGCATTCTTAACTTCAATCTTAACTCCATTTCTATCTTTTGTCTAAATTCCTTAAATGTGTTGAATGCCTGGTATTTCGATGTCAGAAAGTAAACCCACATAAAACATGTACAATCATCTACTAATAAGAAGATGAGTTTCTTTCCAGAATGCGTAGTTGGACTTATGGGACCACAAAGATCTCCATATACCAAGTCCAATGGGTTTTTTGATCTGAATTTAGCTTGATTCGGAAATGGGTTTCTACTATGTTTTCCTAATAAACATGCATCACAGATTTGTCCTGCATGATTTATCCTTGGTATTCCTTTCACTAGACCTTTTCTTGTCATTTTGTTGATGTCATCAAAATTCAAATGACCTAATCTAGCGTGTCATAACCATGCTTGGTTATCTATGTTTGCTAAGAGACATATGGGCGCTTCTATTTGTAATCTAATACTGTAAATTCGATTCTTAGATCTTTCTACCTTCATCAACAACTTCTTATCTTTACCATACAAAGTCAGTATGTTCCCATCCATGATGATTTTGCAACCTATTTCAGTAAGTTGTCCTAGACTAAGTATGTTACTCTTGAGGTTTGGAATGTAGTAAACATTTGAAACTATCTTTTGTTCCTTGTTTCTACATCCTAATAATATAGAACCTCTACCCTTTATATCTACGTATGATCCATCTCCAAAACGAACGCGTCCAGTGATGCTTTCGTTAATATCCTTAAAATGACTCTTAGTTCCCGTCATATGGTTGCTTGCACCATTATCTAAATACCATATGCTATCATCTGTTGTAGCATATTTCCGGGGTTATACTTGTCCTTCATTTAACAAAACTTCTACGAGTGTTGTTTCATGTGTCGTCATTAACAGTGATGGTTCATCGTCTTCCAAGATAAGGTTTGATTGCTCCTGATTTGTTGATGATTTTCTACAATCTCTCCTAAAGTGTCCAGGTTTCCCACATTTGAAACACTTTATCTTCCTTTTGTTCCACTCACGTTTATTCTTATTTGACTTGTCATTGTGAGTTGAACTTCCTTCATTCGAGTTATCTCCATTCCTATTGTTTTGCCAGTTTCCTCGTGAGTTATTTGATTTACCTTTGTATTTGGTAAACCTATTTCCAATTCTTGAATGTTCACCTTGTGCGAACAACAAATTATCCTGGCATTCTACTTGTTCTCCCTTTCTTAGTTTTATCCTTTCCTCGAATGCCTTAAGTTTTCCAACGATCTCATCTAATGTAATATCATCGAGATCATTTGTCTGTTATATGAATGCTACTATTTGAATGAACCTATCTGGTGTGGAGTCTAGTAGTTTTCGTACTAAAAGTGATTCATCCAAGGTTTTTCCTAATTCTTTAGCCTTCGTGGCGTAGCCGTTTAGTTTGGCTGTAAACGCATCCACCGTGTCATCCTCCTTCATCTGAAGTGTCTGAAATCCAATCATTAATGATTGTAACCGTGCTTGTTGCACCCTTTCTTCTCCAACGTGCCTCTTCCTTAGTGATTCCCATAATTCCCTTGACGTCTTACAACTTGCTACTTGTAAAATCACATCTTCAGTCAACGCTTGATAAAGGAAGGCCGTTGTTGCCTTATCCTTCTTATCGTCTAATTGCGTTTTTTCCTTAGGTTCTATCGTTTCCCATAAACCGTGTGCTTCTAATATAACCTTCATTTGTATAGCCCAAACAGTGTAGTTTGTGGTTTTTAATTTTGGACATTGATATTGTGCGATAGGTGTTATGGGTTTTGATGTGTTAGTTGTATCGTCACCAGCCATCCTAAGAGTGTTTATGATCTTCACCTTTAAAAAATTGTATGGGAATTCTAACTAGTGTGGTATCAATTACTACTACGGGATCAGAAATAATTATCCGGGAATCCTAGTAATACGGGATCAATATATAGTTTTTTCGGGATTTCCTAATCGTCTAATAAATAACTATTCTATATGAATAAGTTGAAATCCAAAAGGTTTCGAATTTGTGACCTCGTTTGTTGTGTAAAATCACAACCGTATTCCCCTTTTGTGTTGGTACTTTGATTGTATACCAACTTAAGCCCTTTTGTTCCCTCGTTCACCAAAGCAATTCAACGAACACCTTTTTGATGTCGAACTGTCTTTAACAAACCACACTATGTACCACGTTGTTCCTTTCCTTTCCTTGTGTCGACTTGAAAATAACGTGTCCTAGACCCTTAGTTGTCTCGGCTTCTCCTTCCAAAATACTTCTATATATCTTGTGCCACAAACAATAATTTGTTTGTTGTTGTTTTTGTTCAATTCGCCAGTCTTTTGTCAAAATACCTCTCGGTATTTTTTTTTCACAAAACAAAAGTTGTTTTGTTTTCCTCTTCTAACTAATACCCGACGGTATTAAACTCCCACGATCTAGCAACTGATAAGATTGCTAGTCGTTGTTGATGTTGCTTGCTACTTTACAAACGTTATGCCACAATACTCCCTTATTTTCTTCTTAATTCCACACCCTTATTCCAACAATTCTCCAAGAATACACGCGGTATTCTTACCCAAACACAAGTGATCAACCTGCCTTTGTTATTGTTGTTTTCCTTGTATTGCCAAACGTTTCCAGAAACACTTCCTTGAATGTTTTCTGCTTCTTTTCCTTCTCGGTATACCCTTCTTCAATCCAAGCAACTTCTTTTCCTTCCTACGTGTTGCGTTAGCAACAGTGGGTTCCTTTTTCTTTGACGTCTTTACCTTCCCAAGTTGTTGTGTAATACAACAACAAGTTTCCTGGTTTTTGTTTACATGTGATGTTTAAACACAACACAGAAAAAAAATTGCAACTTTGTTTTCTGCTTCTATTTTTGCCGTGTACAAACTATCACACCAACACAAACCAAACAAGTCACCAATTCGTTGTGGTGCCTATTCGTTTGCAATTTCCCACAAGTACGGTCGTGCACTACTTTCCTTGCGTCCTAGTTATCCAGGCAACGCTTCTGTCCTTTTGAACGATGCGTATTCCTTTTTGTTGAAACAAAGGTTTTATGGATTAAAATTAATATGTTTATGTCCTGTTTCGAACCCGAGACTCGGGATTGCACACAATACGTGAGAGTTCCAATAGAATGAATGAATTAAATATATTTTATATTTATATTTATTCATTTCACGAACAAAACACTTAATGACAGTTAGTACTTAACGGAGTTAGAGATAACGACCGTTAAAGGACTAAATGTGAAAAGAAGGATCTAGAAACCCATCATGTGGGTTGGATCGGCTGATAACACCCATGGGCTTGGGTTGGCCGATTATAGGAAGAGTAGGGAGCAAGTTTGGATGGTTAGAGTTTGCCTATATAAACAATTCACTTTGTTTTGTTTTTCACCTAATTCTTGTATCCCTAATCTTGCCAAACTTCTCTTCTTTCTCCCTCTTGCTAGAAGCTAGTCGACTCTTTTATTTCCACTAGGAAATTCGGATTGAGCTAATAGCATTAAAGTGTTTGGTTGTTAGTGATCTTGAACCTAGCTTTTCCTATTGGAACGCTATCATTACGTGTGTACAAGAACGAGTGACTAGCTTATTTTAGCTAGTGTTTTTCCCTTACTTGGATCGACACATCATAAACCTTATTAGGGTTTATACTTGTTCTTGGAGCTTGCATAAGGTACGTGTCTATTTAAGTTTAATTAATTACTTGTTCTTGTAGATCTATCCGCTGCGTGTTCTTTGATGCTTATATGTTTATAGTTTATTATGATTCATATATTCCAACAGTGGCATCATGAGCCTCGTTTAGAACTTGTAATTAATTACTTAAACCTAAAAATTGGATCTTGTAGAGATTACATGCAATTATTTTTTAGGGTTTGTTTATTTTAAAAAAAAAACCCTAATATGGTTCGATCCATATATATTAAAATTAGGGTTTTAGTTTTTAATTAAAACTTGAGAAACCCTAGGATTGCATGAAAATTTTTAGGGATTAATTAGTGAGTACCGTATGTGATGTTACTAATTAATTAGATACGTACATGAGATATTGACATGATAATATGGAATGCATGATTATGTGATCAATATGGTATCCTTGACAAATCTTGCATATTTGTCATGGTATGATTTGTATGTTTTGTATTGAATTTTTTGCTACATGATTTAAATAAATCTTAAATTGGGGAAGACCTCAATATATATTAATTAAAAAGTTATGTGCAATGTGGTATCTAACTAACTAAAACTTACGCGGCCAAGTTATTTGGCGTCTGTGGACCATTGGGCACAATGAGCTCGAAAACCAATGGGAGTTTTGTTAGTTACATACATTTAAAAATTTCACATAGAATTAATATTAGGATTTATTGAAAAAGGTTTGCATGTGGCTATATGATATTGTGGATGATCATATATTTGTTATTATGTGTTTATTTATTTTTTGTAATTACTTGATCTTTTGTGTTTATATATTATGATGGATTGCAACACACAAGAGGGTAATTTTCATAATAAAAATAAATAAGACTAATAACTATGAAACCTTTGTAGTAATTTTATTTATTGCCAAGTCTTATGTGCCGACAGTGGTTCGCTTCGCATGGTAATTTGCTCCCAGGCGAGACTAGCAATTAATAAATTATTACATAAAATTGTTTTAGCAAGAAAATCATATTTTTTTAGTTGATTGATTGCAACTGTACAAAAGTGGTCGAAGCGGCGGACCTATTATTGACAAACTATAAAGTGGGTTTAAGGTTGGCTCACATTAAATTGTGACCTTAAAGGGGCACGGTTTTAACCAGCTTCGGCGGCTGTCGTCCCTCCGCTCGCCTGTGCGTCAATAATAGACTTACCAAGTACACCATGAAAAGTACGAAGCATCTTAAGGCATTGTTGTAATTTGCTCAACGCCTCAATTAAAAAATTTGATGATTTGAGCTACGAATAAGTAAACGGTTTTGTTTTTGCAAACATATATGATACAAAGATGAATGCATGACATCTTTGTACATATTTTTTTGATTTTACACATCAAAATTTATTACCCTTTAAATTTAAGTTATATGTCACCCAAGTACAAAAAGAAACACCTAAGGTTTCATCCTACATCACTAGCATCCAAAGCTGAATGTTGATGTTCAAAGGGTGGTCATCTAAGGGTAAATTGAGTACTTTATTGCTAGCATCCAAAGCTGAATGCAATAAACCGACGTCAATTTACTGTTTCTTAAGTTGGTTAACTTATTTGGGCACTTTCATTACTAGCAGCCAAAGCTGATGTAATGGAACGGCGCCAAGGCATAAAGATTTGGGGATGAAACATGCTTACATTTTGCAACTGATGTTGGCAATATAATGTAAGTCCTAAGATTTCTAGGAATTGCAATTTGATATTGGCAATTGGGTGATCCCATACCTTGTTGAGCACTTTCATTACTAGCAGCCAAAGCTGATGTAATGAAACGGCGTCAATTAGGATCCTAGTTTTCAGTGAAAATTAAATGGTTTTTTAACCAATGGGTGTTTAATTTTCATGAAATGTTTTATTATCGAAAGTACTAACTTTTGAAATTTTTTCTGTAGAAATGGCCCAACCCGGAAACTCGTCAAACTTAACCTCTTGTTTCAAGATGATGCTTGAAAAAGAGAAATTGACTGGGACTAAGAATTTTAACGATTGGTATCGCAATCTAAGGCTTGTTCTTAGGATTGCCAAACGTTATGAATGTCTTACTGAGGACCTTCCGGTTGCTCCTCCTGCTAACTCGCCTAATGAAATACTTAGGGAGTTCAATGAAGCCTATGACAAGCACAATGATGCGGCTTGTCTCATGTTATCGGGAATGGACATTCAACTGGTAAAACAGTTTGAGAAATATGGCCCGAAAAACATGATTGATGAACTGGCACGAATGTTTCAGAAATCTCCTATGGCTGAATTGTATGATGTACTTGACAACTTGGGCAAGTGCAAGCAGGACGCAACAACACCCGTAAGTAATCATGTGCTTGAAATGAAAGGTTATCTTGACCAACTAGATGCACTTGATTGCGGGTATGTGGAAGACGTTAAAGCTGGCCTCATCAACAAATCCCTCAATGAGGAATTATATGGTGACTTCGTGCGCAACTTTAACATGCATTGCAAGGGGAAGACTTTTTCTGAATTGCATGCAATGCTCATTGAGCATGAGAAGGGACTCAATAAGAAAGCTCCTACACCTGCTGTTATGGCAATAAGAGGTGGTAGAGTAGCTAAGCCCGGTAAACCGAAGCATGTGAACAAGAAAGGAAAGGGCAACGCTGACAAGGGCAAGCAGATTGTGACCTATCAGCAAAAGCCAAAGAAGCAGAATCCTCCTCCCAAGAAGGATCATCCTAAAAAGGATACGGCTGCTTGTCACCACTGCAATACTCCTGGACATTGGAAGAGGGACTGTCCACTGCTACTTGAGGAGTGTCGCAAGAATAAGAATGCCAAGGCCGGGCAGGGCGCCAGCACTTCAGGTATTTTTATGGTTGAATTGTTTTCTTTTCCTCGTAAGCAAAATGCCTGGATATATGATACAGGATGTGGTACTCACATTTGTAATACATCGCAGGGGCTTAGAGGAGCGAAGAAGCTGAACTATGGGGAATGCTACTTGTACGTCGGAAATGGGATACGTGCAGCAGTAGAAGCCATAGGGACTTTTGAGCTAGTTTTACCTTCTGGTTTAATATTAGTTTTGAACAATTGTCATTACGCACCTTCTATTGTTAGAGGTGTCGTTTCAGTTTCTTTGTTATTGGATTTGGGTTTTAAGCATACTTTTAATGATAATGGAATTTCTGTTTCTCTAAATTTTGTTTTTTACTTTAATGCTATTCCATTAAATGGTGTGTTTGAAATTGACATGGAGAACCATGTATCCAATAGAAATAATTCAATGTATAGCATCGGGAATAAGAGAGTCAAGTCTAACTTGGACTCGTCTTATTTATGGCACTGCCGTCTTGCCCACATAGGCAAGAATCGCATGGAAAAGCTGCAACACGATGGGCTTTTGAAAAATATCAATGATGATTCAGTTGATAAATGCGAATCTTGCATATCTGGGAAGATGACAAAGAAACCTTTCCATAGCAATATGGAAAAGGCTTCGGATCTACTTGGATTGATACACACGGATGTGTGTGGTCCACTTAGACATGTGTCTAAACGCGGTGCTGTCTACTTCTTGACCTTCACGGATGACTATAGTCGTTATGGTTATGTTTATTTACTTAAACATAAACATGAAGTCTTTGAGACATTCAAGGTCTTTAAAAATGAAGTAGAATTACAACTCGGAAAGAAGATTAAGGCACTTCGATCCGATCGTGGTGGTGAGTAATTAAGCCAAGAGTTTAAGGATTATCTGGGTGAGTGTGGCATTGTGCAACAACTCACTTCTCCTTATACGCCACAACAAAATGGTGTATCTGAAAGGAGAAATCGTACCTTGTTAGATATGGTACGATCCATGTTTAATCTTACAACTCTTCCCTTATCCTTTTGGGATTATGCTCTTGAAACAGCTGTTCACGTGTTGAATAGGATTCCAACTAAGAAGGTTGATAAGATCCCATATGAAGTATGGACTGGAAAAGCTCCCAACTTTTCTTACTTAAAGGTCTGGGGTTGTGAGGCGTTTGTTAAACGTGACTCACCTGACAAACTCCAACAAAGATCTGTTAAGTGTATCTTCGTAGGATACCCTAAGGAAACAAAGGGTTACTACTTTTACTTCCCACCTGAAAATAAGGTCATCGTGGCTAGGTACGGTGAATTTCTTGAAGATAATCTAATATCTCAAGAAATCAGTAGGAGAGTATATGATCTTGAAAATGATCATGAAGATACGTCACCTTCTGAAGGCACTAACACACACTTCCTGTGGAACCTGAAAGTTTAGGTCCTCCACCTGAAGTAGAAGTGGTACCCATCCGTAGATCTTCAAGATCTGCAAAGGCTCCTGACCGTCTATGTTTAAACATAGAGGATGAGGAATCTACACTATTGGATCACATTGATGAGCCAACTAGTTATAAGGCTGCCATTAATAGTCCTGAAAAGGACAAATGGCAAGTAGCCATGGATGGGGAAATGCAATCCATGAAAGACAATAAAGTCTGGATTGAAGTAGACCTTCCACCCAATGCTAAGGTAGTTGGGTGTAAGTGGCTCTTCAAGAAAAAGACTGACATGGATGGCAACGTACACACCTACAAAGCTCGTTTGGTGGCTAAAGGCTTTACCCAAACATACGGTGTTGACTATGAGGAGACATTTTCTCCTGTGGCCGACATTAGAGCTATTAGGATTCTTATAGCCATAGCTGCCTACTATGACTATGAGATTTGGCAAATGGATGTCAAAACCGCCTTTCTGAATGGTCGCCTAGATGAAGATATCTATATGGCGCAACCTGAGGGGTTTGTGAATCCACAATTTCCTGAGCGTGTATGCAAGCTTCAAAGATCCATTTATGGATTGAAGCAAGCATCCAGGCAATGGAATAAGAAATTTGATGAGGAAATCAAGAAGTTTGGATTTACTCAAAATTTCGATGAGCCATGTGTATACCACAAAGTTAGTGGGAGTAACACTACTTTTCTTGTCCTATATGTCGATGACATATTAATCATGGGAAATCACATACCAAGCCTTAATGAAGTTAAGGATTATCTTGGTAATTGCTTTGTCATGAAGGATTTAGGAGAAGCAGCGTATATCCTTGGAATCAAGATCTATAGAGACAGATCTAAACGGTTAATCGGATTAAGCCAAAGTGCTTACATGGATAAAATATTGAAGAGATTCAATATGCAAAATTCCAAGAAGGGATATTTGCCCATGCAAGTAGAACACGGCTTATGCAGCGAAATGTGTGCTTCTACACCTGAAGAGGTGGCATACATGAAGAAAGTTCCGTATGCTTCGGCAGTAGGATCTATCATGTATGCAGTTAGATGTACAAGGCCAGATGTGGCATTCGCTCAAAATTTGACCAGTCGTTATCAGCAGAATCCAGGGAAAGATCACTGGCATGCTGTAAAGAACATTCTTAAGTATTTAAGGAATACTAAAGATATGTTTCTAGTTTTCGGGGGAAATCCAGACGCAGAACTGAATGTTACAGGTTTCTGCGATGCGTCCTTTCAGACTGATAAAGATGATACGAAGTCTCAGACGGGTTACGTTTTTGTCATAAATGGAGGAGCTGTGGACTGGAAGAGTAAGAAGCAGAGTACAACGGCCATGTCTGCTACAGAATCTGAGTACATTGCTGCATCGGAAGCAGCACAAGAAGCTGTTTGGATAAGGAAATTCATTAAGGAACTTGGAGTGATGCCTTCAATAGAATTACCTATAAATGTGTATTGCGACAACTCTGCTGCAATCACATTCGCCAATGAACCTGGAGTTATGAAAGGCGCCAGACACTTTAAAAGAAAGTATCACTATGTTCGAGAACAAGTCGATGATGGTGAAATAAAAGTACTCAAAGTTCACACAGATGACAATCTGGCTGATCCTTTCACGAAGGCATTACCTAAGGAGACGTTTAATCGTCATGCTCAGGGTATTGGTCTTCGTTTAGCAGATAGTTTCATGTAAATCTGTTGGATTAATAATAATCCAAGTGGGAGCTGTTAGGTTTTATGGATTAAAATTAATATGTTTATGTCCGGTTTCGAACCCGAGACTCGGGATTGCACACAATACGTGAGAGTTCCAATAGAATGAATGAATTAAATATATTTTATATTTATATTTATTCATTTCACGAACAAAACACTTAACGACAGTTAGTACTTAACGGAGTTAGAGATAACGACCGTTAAAGGACTAAATGTGAAAAGAAGGATCTAGAAACCCATCATGTGGGTTGGATCGGCTGATAACACCCATGGGCTTGGGTTGGCCGATTATAGGAAGAGTAGGGAGCAAGTTTGGATGGTTAGGGTTTGCCTATATAAACAATTCACTTTGTTTTGTTTTTCACCTAATTCTTGTATCCCTAATCTTGCCAAACTTCTCTTCTTTCTCCCTCTTGCTAGAAGCTAGTCGACTCTTTTATTTCCACTAGGAAATTCGGCTTGAGCTAATAGCATTAAAGTGTTTGGTTGTTAGTGATCTTGAACCTAGCTTTTCCTATTGGAACGCTATCATTACGTGTGTACAAGAACGAGTAACTAGCTTATTTTAGCTAGTGTTTTTCCCTTACTTGGATCGACACATCATAAACCTTATTAGGGTTTATACTTGTTCTTGGAGCTTGCATAAGGTACGTGTCTATTTAAGTTTAATTAATTACTTGTTCTTCTAGATCTATCCGCTGCATGTTCTTTGATGCTTATATGTTTATAGTTTATTATGATTCATAGAGTAAATTGCAAAAATCGTCCCTAAAGTTTGGCCAAATTGCAAGTTTCATCCATGAACTTTGGAAAGTGCAAGAATCGTCCCTGTGGGAAACTTTTGGGGCAAATATGGTCCCTGGCGAAGTTCAAATGACACAAATGCCCCTGTCCTTTTATTTTTTTTAATTCCTTTTAATTCCTTTTCAGTTTTTAACACAAATGGTCCCTGGGTTGCGCAAGGCTTTACAAATTTAGTCCTTTTGTTAGACCAATAGTTATTATTACACAAAATAGTCCTTGTGTTGCGCAAGGCTTTACAAATTTAGTCCTTTTGTTAGACAAATAGTTATTCTTACACAAAATCATCATTGTGTTGCGCAAGGCTTACACAAATGGTCCTTGAGTCCGTTTTTCTTCCGTTTTCATACGTTCAGTTTTTCTCCGTTTTTCTTACGTTTTTGTCAGTTTTTCTTACGTTTTGGTACATTTTTCTTACGTCTTTTCCGTTTTCATACGTTTTTGTCCGTTTTTCTTACGTTTTTTCCGTTTTTGTCCGTTTTTCTTACGTTTTCGTCCGTTATTCTTACGTTTTTTCGGTTTTCATCCGTTTTTCTTTTTTTTTCCGTTTTTGTCCGTTTTTCTTACGTTTTTCCCGTTTTTGTCCGTTTTTCTTACGTTTTTTACGTTTTCGTCCGTTATTCTTACGTTTTTTTCCGTTTTCATACGTTTTTGTACGTTTTTTTCGTTTTTGTCCGTTTTTCATACGTTTTTTACGTTTACGTCCGTTATTCTTACGTTTTTTTTCGTTTTCATACGTTTTTGTCCGTTTTTCTTACGTTTTTTTCCGTTTTTGTCCGTTTTTCTTACGTTTTTTCTGTTTTTGTCCATTTTTCTTATGATTTTTACTTTTTCGTCCATTATTCTTACGTTTTTTCGTTTTCATACGTTTTTGTCCGTTTTTTCCGTTTTTCCCTTTTTTTTTTTCTTTTTTCGTTTTCTTCGTTTTTTCGTTTTTTTATTTTATTTTTTTTGTTCTTTTTTCTTTTTGTCCGTTTTCATTCGTTTTTGTCCGATTTTTTTTGTCCAAATTTTTTTAATAAAAATTAAAAAAAAAATAAATAAAATTAAAAAATTAAAAAAAAAAATCAAATTTTTGTCCCATTTTTTTTTCTTTTTTGTCCGATTTTTTTTAAAAAATAAAAAAAATAAAAAAGTTCAAAATTTTTGTACGAATTTTGATTTTTTTTTAATTCTATTTTTTTTTAAAAAAATTTGGTCAAAAAAAATTTTGGACAAAAATTTACAACTTTTTTATTTTTATTTTTTAAAATTCGGACAAAAAAGAAAAAAAAATCAGACAAAAATTTTGAACTTTTTTTATTTTTTTAAAAAAATTCGGGCAAAAAAAAATCGGACAAAAAATTCGGAAAAAAAAAAAAAAAACTCGGACAAAAAAAAGAAAAATGAAAAAAAGTAAGAAAACGTATAAAAACGTAAGGAAAATGAACAAAAACGGATAAAACAGAAAAAACTAAAAAAAAGGGACAAAAACGGAAAAAACGGACAAAAACGTATGAAAACGAAAAAAACGTAAGAATAACGGACGAAAACGTAAAAAACGTAAGAAAAACGGAAAATAAACGTATGAAAAACGGACTAAAAGGGAAAAAACGTAACAAAAACGTATGTAAACGAAAAAAACTTAAGAATAACGGACGAAAACGTAAAAAACCTAAGAAAAACAAAAATAAACGTATGAAATACGGACAAAAAGGGAAAAAACGTAACGAAAACGGACAAAAACGTATGAAAACGAAAAAAAACGTAAGAATAACGGACGAAAACGTAAAAAACGTAAGAAAAAGGGACAAAAACGGAAAAAAACGTAAGAAAAACGGACAAAAAAGTAAGAAAAACGGACAAAAAACGGATGAAAACGGAAAAAACGTAAGAATAACGGACGAAAACGTAAAAAACGTAAGAAAAACGGACAAAAACGGAAAAAACTTAAGAAAAACGGACAAAAACAGAAAAAAAATTAAGAAAAACGGACAAAAACGTAAGAATAACGAACGAAAACGTAAAAAAACGTAAGAAAAACGGACAAAAACGTAAGAAAAACGGACAAAAACGTAAGAAAAACGGATGAAAACGGAAAAGACGTAAGAATAATGGACGAAAACGTAAAAAACGTAAGAAAAACGGACAAAAACGTAAGAAAAACGGAAAAAAAAACGTAAGAAAAACGGACGAAAACGTATGAAAACGGAAGAAAAACGGACTCAAGGACCATTTGTGTAAGCCTTGCGCAACACAAGGATGATTTTGTGTAAGAATAACTATTCGTCTAACAAAATGACTAAATTTGTAAAGCCTTGAGCAACACAAGGACTATTTTGTGTAAGAATAACTATTTGTCTAACAAAAGGACTAAATTTGTAAAGACTTGCGCAACCCAGGGACTGTTTGTGTTAAAAACTGAAAAGGAATTAAAATGAATTAAAAAAAATAAAAGGACAGGGGCATTTGTGTCATTTGAACTTGGCCAGGGACCATATTTGCCCCAAAAGTTTCCCACAGGGACGATTCTTGCACTTTCCAAAGTTCAGGGACGAAACTTGCAATTTGGCCAAACTTTAGGGACTATTTTTGCAATTTACTCTGATTCATATATTCCAACAATGCGTATTCCTTTTTCCTGAAACAAAAGTTCCAGCGTCTCTCCTTTTGGTTTCCTGTCTTCTCGTTAGGGTTTTCTAGTATGAATATATGTAACGTGCGTGTGGCTCTTGATGCCAAATGTTGGTCCCAATAGAATGATTAGAGTCGAATGAAATTGCAAGTAAATGAAATTCTGAATAACTATGTTTCTAACCATTGTAATAATACATGTTTACAAGTATTTATACTACACCAATAGGTGTGTCGAACCATTGTGACTGTTCGAATAATACACAGCCCAAGCGACATACCTTTTCACTAAACAATGTGTCTAACGGTTTAAGTTTGTAACCGTTTTTTAATAACTAACTAATAACACTAACTAACTAATAACACGTTTGGTCCTTCTAGTTTCAAGGTGAAGCAATGTCGAGATTATTGCTCACATCAACAGTGAAACTTTTGCTTTCAGCTTCATTATGTCCAAATTAAATACATATCACCACTATCTTCCAAAAAAAAAAAAAAAAAAAAAAATACATATCACCACTGATTATTACGGAGTATTACTTAATTGATTGGGTATTCACTTCCAGTTATGTATTGTCACTTTTGCTGATAACATGTCTTGATATGTTTTGAGATGTTTCGAGTGGATTTGCAGAAGAGTGGGAAAGAGTTATTGGAATAGGAGAAGTGGATTGACAGACTATATATGTTGATGCAGTTTAGGAGTTGCAAACTCAGTATGGCAACACACTTTTTTTCTTTTGGTTTAGTCTGCAGGCCGGGGGCTTTTTCATGAGTCATGTCGGGTTGCTTTTAGATTAGGAGATGGGTGGGTTTGGCCGGGTTAGTTGTTGGACAAATGTTGGTGCCTGTGAGTTCCAGTCTTCTTGTGATCCGTGTTTTTAACGCTATTATTGTGTATTCGTATGGTGTTGTTTATGGTAAGAAAAATTCTATAAACAACCAATAATCCATAAACACATGCACTACACGTAAACAATTAGTAGTTTCACGTTAATTTATAAAATTTGATCACATGTGAAAAATGAGTGATGACGTATAGTCTACACCCGGGTCACGAACCCGATTAGTAAACAATACTAATAATTAAGCCCACCACGTATGGGCCGCAACTGGACTACCAGTTATGCGGCTTGGGCCGACAAGGCCCAAGCCCAAAGTTATTTCCGGATAGGATATCGAGTATCTCCTAAATAAAGGGGATATATACTAAATATCCGATGTCGGCTAACAGGCCGAGGAGTAGGGAACACGAAACCTACTAGGGTTTCATGCATATATAAAGGGCACCCAAACCCTCGGTAAAGGTACGATCTACTAAAAACCCTAACTCTTCGCTAAAACCCTAAATTCGATTACTTACTCTCACGCCGGAGGATAATCGGGGGAGACAATCCCTCGATAAGCCTAACGGTGTTTGTTCTTTTTCTTAGTGCGCAGGTTCCATCAAGCATTAAGAGTTAATTGGTACGAGAATAGAAGTCCTTACAAGGAACGCCCAACTTTTGTATCAACAAGTGGCGCCATCCGTGGGACCCTACACTAAGAATTTTACCAAAAACTAGAATGACGAAACACGGAAGTCACAAGAGTCCGCATGGGAAGAAAGCGCATGATGACCCACTAGGGAAGAAGCATCAAGCGGATGCGCCCCCTAAGCAGGCCCCTGGGACAACCAGCACGCCTAGAAGCTTAGGAACGTATTCAGATCTGGTCTTTCCTACAGTGGAATCACTTACCAAAACTACCCCCGCTGTTACAACAAGTACTAGCGCGGTAGAACTAGAGCGCACTCCTCTTAACATGCCAGAGGTGAACTTCACTGAACCTCCCAATGCGCCTATCCGAAACAAGGATCCTACCTTGGAAACAGACTCCATCGCGCTAGAGGGAGTCACTTCCGAATTGGCGCCAAGCGACTTTGTATCTCAAAACTACGAAGCCTTGACTGCGCTCATGCGAGAGGAGGCAAAGAAGAGGTCAAGCCAAAGTCTGCACGCCAGGCTCAACTTCGACCCTGAGCATGAGGCGTCCCCAACGCGCTACCGAAAGGAAAGACACGAGAAGGATAGCCGCAAACAACCAGTGTTTACCAGGATTGGAAGGAGGATTATGGATGATGAAGCAGCCGATCTTCAACATCTGGAAGAGCCTGAAGAGGGGGAGCGGCGCGCCAATGTCCACGCTAGGCTTGGCAGTCGCAGGATCCAAGATAGGCTTGGGCGACGATGCTCCCCAAGTGAAAGCCCCTCAAGCTCTGACTCTGAGGATAGTCGGCGCAAGCGCCGCAGAGGAGCAAGCTCAGACTCTGATGACAGTCGACGCAAGCGTCACAAAAGAGTTCGCTCATCTTCAAGAGATTCCTCGAACAGCGAGACTGGACACTGGAAGTCAAGAGGAAAGTACCGCGACCAGGAAGACGAAGACATGTCTCTTCCCTGGCGTCGCCAAAAGGTTGATGCGTTCACTAAACGCATCAGCGATTTTTCGGAGAATAAGAAAAGGCGCATGCCTGCTAACGTCAAAACATATGATGGGACAGGTGATCCTGACGATCACCTAAAAATTTTCGAATCAGCAGCCACTATCGAAAATTGGCCACAACCTGTGTGGTGCCATATGTTCAACTCTACGTTAGTAGGGAATGCGCGCAACTGGTTTAGCAAGCTTCCACGTAGAAGCATCGATGGGTTTGAAGAGTTGCGCAAGGCGTTTCGCTTAAACTTTACTCAAAGGAAGAAGTGCGCCAAAAACCCTGTCGAACTTGCTAGGGTTAAACAGCGACAAGGGGAATCCACAAGCGCTTTCATGGAACGCTTTAAAGACGAATGCATGCAAGTCAAGGCATGCCCAGAAATACTAAAAATATCGGGTTTTATGAATGCAATCAATAACCCAGATCTGATTAAAAAATTAAACGATAAGGTTCCCCTAACTTTTGACGAGCTCATGAAACGCACGAGGTCTTTCGTCCAAGGAGAAGCAGCCGCCGCGGATAGCAAGAAAGGCTACTCGAGCCATAGGCCACAAGAAGAGTCAAGGAGACAATCCAATGACCAGAGTGGCAATCGTAATAGGAGTTACCGCACCCAAGGCGGTGGAAGGGGAAACGACAAGTACACCCTGTTAACAAAAACTCCAAAAGAAATATTCGCGACGGAAGGGGCTAACTTCCCGAAACCACCACCAATGCGCACCCCAGAAGATCGGCGCACAGGGAATGGCTATTGCGAATACCATGGACAGAAAGGCCACACAACCAACGAGTGCGTCCAACTGCACCAATTGATTGAGAAATTGGTAAAGGAAGGAAAGATGGACCACCTCGTAAAAAACATCAGAGAAGGGAAAGACAAACCAAAATCAGGGGCCAAGAAGGAGACATCAAAAGAAAAGGCAGATGTCATCTACATGATACACCCATGGCAGCGCGCGACAAGACAGAAGGTCAGTCAACGGTTTTCTAAGGAAAACGAGATTTCTTTCCCCTCCCTGACTGCGAACAACGCAGTGGTGGACCCACTTACCATTGAAATACATACGGGGGGTCACGACATCCGTCGCATGTATATAGATGGAGGTGCATCCACTAATATTATATATGAACACTGTTTCAAGAAACTGCGACCTGAAATACAGAGTCAGTTGATCCCAGCCACAGCACCGCTCACTGGCTTCACAGGGGAGAAGATATGGCCCATGGGGCAATTGCGTCTATTTGTAGAAGTTGGTGACAAACCACACTCTACAGTCACCTGGATGGACTTCATGGTAATCAGATCCCCCTCTCCGTACAATGGCATCATCGGGAGACCTGGAATATCATCTATCCGCGCCGTACCATCCACAGCGCACGGGATGCTAAAGTTCCCAGTGGAAGGAGGTATTGTCACTCTTTACAATACGACCATACCACCCAAAGAATGCAACGCAGTGACAAACGACGTAAGCGATGCTCCAGAACAGCGCGCAATCAAAGTCCCAAACCTAAAGGTCGCCATCCACCTTGACTACCCGGATCAACAAATATCTATTGGCGGGTCTCTGTCTGACAAAGGCAAATCAGCTATATGCGCACTCTTGCAAAATAACTTAGATATTTTTGCATGGGAGCCAAAGCACATGACAGGAGTGCCACGTTCTATCACGGAACACAAGCTACAAATCCGACAAGGATATCTTCCAATACGACAGAAAAAGCGCGGACAAGCCCCAGACCGCGCAAAAGCCATCCTGGAAGAAGTACACAAATTAGTAAACGCAGGCATCATGCGGGAAGTGTACTACCATGACTGGCTCTCTAACCCAGTAATGGTAAAGAAGAGCGATGGCAGTTGGAGAATGTGCGTAGACTTCACAGACCTCAATAAAGCATGTCCACAGGACTGTTACCCGCTACCGGAGATAGACTGGAAGATCGAATCTCTGTGTGGATATCCCTTCAAATGCTTCCTGGACGCATACAAGGGATACCACCAAATTCAAATGGCGGAGGAAGATGAAGAAAAAATGGCCTTCCACACAAGTCAAGGGGTCTATTGCTATACAAAGATGCCCTTTGGCCTAAAGAACGCAGGAGCAACATACCAACGATTGGTAGACACTGCGTTCGAGAAACAAGTAGGCCGCAACTTGGAAGTATACGTCGATGACCTAGTCATCAAAAGCCATACTGAGGAAGAACTAGTGCGCGACATGGAGGAAACGTTCAAAACACTGAGGAGAATCAACATGAAATTGAACCCCAAGAAGTGTACATTTGGCGCGACAGAAGGCATGTTCCTCGGGTATTTGATAGAACCCGATGGGATCAAGCCTTGCCCAGAAAACACCCAAGCAGTCATCGACCTTCCCTCACCGCGCACACTGAAGGAGGTTCAGTCACTAAACGGCAAACTAGCCGGACTGAACCGATTCTTATCTAAATCAGCGGAGAAGTCACTTCCCTTATTCAAAACACTCAAGAAGTGTACAAAAAAGGGAGACTTCAGGTGGACCGCGGAAGCAGAAGAAGCCTTCCAACAGCTCAAACAGCACATAGCAGCGCTCCCAAAGCTTGTCGCACCCCGACCAGGGGAAGAGCTGATCATGTACCTATCTGCGACCCAGGGAGCAGTCAGCGCAGTGTTACTGACAGACAGGAACTCTGTCCAAACACCCATTTATTTTGTTAGTAAGGCGCTCAAAAAGACAGAGATTAACTACACCACAATGGAGAAGTTGGTCCTAGCCTTAGTATTTGAAGCAAAAAGACTGCGCAGGTATTTTCAGGCGCACCCAGTAGCTGTTATCACAGACCAACCCATCAAACAAGTTATCTCGAAACCCGACGCATCGGGACGCCTACAAAAATAGAGCGTTTTACTGGGTGAGCATAACATATCATACAGACCGCGCACTGCAATTAAAGGGCAGATATTGGCCGACTTCATTATCGAGAAGCCAGATACTGAAACTACACCTGCGACAAGCAAGGGGGAACCTCAAGAACCATGGATCCTATTCACTGATGGATCCTCATGCGTAGATGGATCAGGAGGTGGCCTTATTCTCACTAACCCAGAAGGAGCTGAATTCACATATGCTCTGCGCTTTGAATTCACAGCCACGAACAACGAGGCAGAATACGAAGCACTCCTGGCTGGGTTACGCATCGCAATTTAAATGGGGGCACGCAACTTAGAAGCGAACGTCGATTCACGGCTAGTTGCTAACCACGTGTCAGGCGAGTATGTAGCAAAGGAGGAACACATGATCCAATACCTCGAAAAAACCAAATCTCTGATCCAGAACTTCGATAGGTTTACCATCAAGCAGGTTCCCAGGGGTGAAAACAGGAAAGCAGATGCGCTGAGCAAGATTGCATCCACCAGTTTCGCACATTTATCGAAACAAGTATTGGTGGAAACCTTGAAAAATAAGTCAATTGAAGAGATGGAAATATCCACAGTGATAGAAGAAGAAGGCCCTACGTGGATGACACCAATCATTGACTTCATTAGTAAGAGCATACTCCCCCAAGAACAGAATGAAGCTAGAAGAATCCGGCGCACAGCGCAGCGATTCGAGCTTAGAGATAACGTCTTATATAGACGCTCATTCCTGCAACCATGGCTCAGGTGCGTTGGACCTCTTCAGGCAGACTATGTACTTCGAGAGATCCACGCAGGCTCATGCAGCATGCACTCAGGACCACGGTCCATTGTAGCGCGCGCACTAAGGTCTGGATACTATTGGCCAACTATGCACCGTGACGCGCGAGACTTGGTACGGAAGTGCAGTGATTGCCAAGTTCACAGACCCATTCCGCGCCGACCACAGCATGAGCTAACGCCTATTACATCGCCATGGCCATTCCACAAATGGGGTATCGACATCGCTGGACCTTTCCCTATTGCCGCAGGCGGATTGAAATTCCTTATTGTAGCAATAGACTACTTTACTAAGTGGATCGAAGCAAAGGCAGTAGCGACCATAACAGGTAACCAGATAAAACGATTCGTGTGGGACAACATAGTTGTTGGATCGATATACTCTGACCAAACTAACTTGTAGCTTGTCTACGGTTTAACAACTTTGAATGAATTCAAAACTATTAATAGTGAAACACTGATATACTTTGCTAAGTATGCGGAATCTACTTCAACAAAGCTAAGAAGAATAAACGACTTTGAATATTATTAAAACCTTGAACCTGCTTTATTACACAGATTCACTAACAAACTCTAAACTCTAATAATCGTATATCACTAATCGCATATACTTGTCTCTCTAAAAACACATATATCTCTAATGCCAACCTAGGGATCCTTTTATAGGCACAAGGAAAACCCTAGTCGGTTTACAATACTTGAACGACAAGTAAATTCTAATTATAACTCTAATCTAATACGAATATTCTAGAATTACACATTAGTCCTTAAACTATTTGCATGGCAGTCCTTTAACGAGCAGCAGTACTTTAATCGAATAGCAGTACTTTGACTTGAGTAGCAGTACTTTGACTTTTATAGCCCAACAATCCTCCCCTAACTTGAATTCTACTTGCTTGATTTCAAGTTTCTTTGTATGTCTTTAACTTCAATACTTTATCTTCAAGAAAAGGTTGTTTCTTCAAACCTGACTCGTTATTGTTTTGTCATCATCAATGCAAATAGTATCTTCAATCTTCATCAGCAACAATTCTTTTCAGCATCAGATCTTTTCAGCAACTCAGCATCATATTGGCAATATGTACATCAGATCTTAAGAGTTTCATACTATTCTCATCACTTCCAGGTGTGTTAACTCCTGTGAGAGGTGAATCATTGAAAACTTAATGGATTTTGATGTCTCTTTACCAAAGCCATTAACTCTGGAGTAGCCAATGTTTAGATTTAGGAAAAACCATGGTACATTGATAACCATATGATTTTTAGCAAATCATCAGCTATCAACGGATTTGAGTAGTCTTTACCAAATAGCCGTTTGCTTTTGGACTAGCTGGTTCTTTTAGTACAATCACTACCATGGTGAACTAATTACCATATAATGGTTTTCCACAGCCTTTACCACAAAGCCATTATCTTGTGGGCTAGCCAACTCTTCACTAATATAGATATGGTGAGTTGAAAACCATACAATTTTTAGTAAATTGCCAACTAAAAACGGATTTGATAATCACATCAGAGCCGTACCCTCATGATGAGTCAAACTCTTTCTTGTTTATTAAACATGGTGAGTTGATTACCATTTGTTGTGTAGTACAAGTACTAACACCATGCTGTTGCTTTCAAAACCATTTGTTGCTGTTTAATCTTTGTGCTTCAAAATGTTTTTGCACTTATCAAAAATTACTAATTTTATCAAAAGACTTTACTGGTTTTATGCTGCAAGCAGTACTTTGAGAAAGTACTGTCTGACCAGCAGTACTTTGAAGAAAGTACTTTATTTTTCAAAAGATTTATATAATAATGAAACCATACCAGTAGTTATGCGTTAATCTTCAAATTCAGTAGTCCACTTGATGAATAATTTTATGACCATCAATGCTACTTCATCCTCTTGTTCCACTTCCATTCCATGCTCTAGCATTCTGATCATCAGATCTCTTGTGAGTGGATATCTTTGTTCTGCTAGCATATGAATCATAGTGCCATCTTCTAACTCTAAAACATGTATCCCAACTGATCCAAAGAATCTCCATCTGTTAATCTCCCAGTTGTCTTGATTTTCCCACAAAGCACTGTCCTTAGACTCCTCTGTCTCCCAGATTGTTGTGAGATCTCCTAACAATATCAAACCTACTCCTTGTGGTGGAATATGCTCAAAATAAGTTTGCACTTGGAGATATAACTGAAGCATATCATCTCTATCAATCAGATGTAGAATATCCCATAATGAATTAAACACTCTAAAACTTCCATCTTGTCTATGAAAGATTAGATAATCTCCTTCTTTAGATTCTACAACTGAAAAAGTAGATATCTTGGACTTCTTATCAGTATCTTCTTTTGGATTCTCAAAGTCAACAACTCTAAGATAATTTCTGAGCTCATCAACTGTGTCTGTTCTTAATTCAACAGCTTCCTTGAACTTCTTTGATGGCTGTTCATCAGTGACTCTTTTCCTCTTTGAGCTTCTTGTAGCAGCTCTTTCCTTTCTTTTATCTTCAAGCTTGTCATCTTCAAAAGAAATAATGCCTGCAAGATCTCTTTGAATAGCTTCTCTAACAGCATCATACAGATCCTTCATCTCTGTATATGTCAATCTAACTAAACCTGTGTATCCTTGACCTTTCAGATAAGCCATCATATCATTCCTTTCTCTAGCTTTACTAATTGGCCTTTTTGGTTGAACATCCTTTCTTGATTCTTCAGCATCTATCTCTGCTTGTAATATTCTAGCTGCTTCCTCATTTTTGGCAACCTGAATTTGTCTTAACTGTGCCAATGTCATCTTCTTCTTCTTCTTTTCTACCAAGATCCCTTTGCCTTTATCTTTTGGATCTATCTCTTGTGCAGGTTGAGAAGAAGTATGATGTTGTTGTTCAACCTCATGAATACTAATACCTCTTTGACTTGACATATTAAGCATGATATCAGCAATTGTTTCATCATCACTGTTAGTATGAGCTATATCATCTTCTTCCTGAGCTGGTTTAGAAGGACCTACTTCCTCTTGAACTTGAATTGAAGGACCAATATCCTCTTCAAAATCTAAGGTTCTAGGTGTAACAATGAATTGCCTCTCAGTACCTTGTTGAGCAGTACTTTCTTGAGCAGTACTTTCTTGAGCAGTACTTTCAGCTTCAGCTCCTTCTAAGTTTATTTCCTCAGTATCACCACTTCTCACTTCAACAGTAGCTTCTTCCAAATTTATTTGCTCTGTTTCATCACTCTTCCTCTCAACAGTATCTTGAGGAATATTTTCAGGTGGTGTCCTCTGAGTATCATCCATAAATCCAGCATCTTGTTCAAAATCTTGTTCAAAACCAGCATCATCTTCATTCAAATTCTCTAAATTCCTCCCCATTTGGAATGAAGATTGCTTCTTAGACTTTTTCTTCTTAGAAATCTTTGTAGGTATCCTACCACTTTTCTTCTGAGACTTCACCCATAATCTATGGTGTTGAACTAGTGGCCAAACATACCTCTTCAATTTTTGAAACTTAGTCTTTAATTTGTCTATCCTAGCAGCTTGAGCCTCACTCTCCTTCTTCAGCCTCTTTAACTCCCTTGTTAAAGCATAATTGTCCAATTCTACCTCTTCTTCTTCAAATTGCTTAGACACATTTGTGGAAGAATCAGCAATAGGAGATGGTGGATTATTCATACCTTGGTCTGACTCCTCATGAGTAGGAATGTCCATAGGAGCAGTACCTTCCCTAGTAACAGAATGTGGAGAAGCAGTATGTTGAGAAGCAGTAGGTTGAGGAATACTAACTTCTCTAGAAACTGGAGACTCTTGGCTTGCTGACTCAGAATTTGCTTCTTGCTCTTGCTCTTGCTCTGCATCTCTAACAACTTGTGCAACTCCCAACATATGAGCAGTCAAAGGTGTGTTGGTTCCAGAAAACTTTGCACTTTGTTTAGATAGAAAAGTAAATACCTTTGATGGAAGTTTGACAGTGGGAAGAAAACTTTGAGGTTTAGGGACATCCTCAAGTTGATTGTTCAAGAATAACTGAACAAACCTTGGATACATCAAAAATGGTGAACCATTACTAATATGTGTAAGCATACCGTCCAGAATGAGTCTTGAAAAATTGAATCTTCGATCGGTAGCTAAACCCACTAATGCAGATGCAATATTTTGACCAAATTGATCAAAAGAAGTACTCTTGGGACTCAAACAATGAAGTAGAACGTGAATTAGGTACTTCCAATGAGAACAAAACAAAGGCTTTTGAAAAGTAAGCTTCGTCAGATCGCCTTCATAACCTAAATCACTTAAAGTGTCCCAAAGCACTTGTTTTTCAAAACGAACAGCCCCCCCTTCATCATCAAACATCAACACATCCCTAATCGTGGCCTCAGTAATCCTAATAGCTCGTCCAGCAACCGTAGCCCTAATCAACGAATCATCTTCTTTCGTTGCAGTAGCCCAAAATTCTTGCATCCAGGGACCAATAACATCAGGGTCAACTAAAATAGAGTAGTTGATGGAAGACCCAGTTAAGAAATCAATGATCGCATGAAAATCAAGATTATCCCTTGTCTTGTCCAAATTAGCGATCATATTATGTTTGCTAACAGTAAGGCGATTAGCCATGATGAGTTGGTAGAGAAGAATTCGCTTTGAGTGTGTGTTTTGATAAAAAGATTGTGGTGTAAAAGCGAATGAAGGATCTTAAATACGTAAAAAGGCGGGGAAATAGGAGTGAGTTTCTTTAAATAGGATGAAAATAAATCAAACTCTTAATAATAAAGTTACCGTTTGGATTAACTTATTATCTCCGCCGTAAGGAATTAATTAACCATGAGCCCCACAATTTTTGACCGTTGGAACAGTACGTCCACGTAAGCAGTACGTTGAAGCAGTACGTTGCTGAAGCAGTACTTTGAGCAACAAAGCAGTACGTTCCATCTTGTTATCCACAATCGATACTCCAAACTAAAACCAAGAACTTGTAAAAGATTCATGCTTAAGTTCTAACTAATAGCTAATGTTGCCTCCCCTCAAATACAACATATAGGCTAAACTAAACTATTAAAACCAATACTTTCATTAAGACCGAATAGAAAGTATACTAACTAATACTAAAGCCTCCCCTCAAATGTAGCCTAGTAGTTAATCATCCCAATGCTCACAACTAAGTGGTTGAATCTTGAAACATCAAATCCCTTAGTGAGTAGATCAGCTACATTATCATCTGTGTGAACCTTAACCACATTTATAAGCCTGTGCTCATAACAATCTCGAATAAAGTGATGCCTAATCTGAATATGCTTGGTCTTGGATACTTCTTGTCACAAATTTGAGATACTGACAATAGGTTGAACTTGAGCTCCTTTACATATCTAACATTCTCAAAATCAATACATCCAGCCTTGATTGTTCCTTTGCCAGTGATTCTTCCTCCATCAGGATCATTACCAAATGCAACTCTTCCTCCATAATATGCCTTAAAGTCTGACAGGATCTCCTTGTCCCCTGTCATGCTGCCAGAGCAACCACTATCAACAATAATATGATCTTTAAGCTCCTCCTCTGGGTTGCCCTGCACATTAAAGAAAAGGGTTAGTTTCTTTTAGGAACCCAAGCCATTACTGACTTGTATTCCCCTTGTGGAGTGACATACTTGAATTCCTTCAATATGTAATCTCCACTGGTTTTAAAGGCATGGTCAATGATTATTTGAGTTGGTCCCATGTCCTGTGTTGCAATATCAACAACACTCCCTGTTTTACCCTTATCTGATGAAAGTACTTCTTGTTCCCCATCAGTACTTTCTTTCTTAACCCAATTTCGTTTGACCTTAGGTTTCTCTGAGCTAGGTACTCTGCTTGAGGTGGAAGACCTTTTATATGAATTGAATCTCTTAGGTCTTCTATGTGAAAAAGTATGAGCAGTACCATGAGTGGGTGAAAACTTATCAGTCCTTTGAGAAGGTACTTCTTGAGACTTATCAGATTGTGAAGGTACTGGTGATTTGGAAAATATTCTTTTCTGGTGAGGGTACCTATAGTCTTTTGAGAAGTTACTATGGTTGACCCTATTTGAGTGATTCCAAACTGGTCTAGTCTCTCTTGGCTTATGGGTGGGAGGTCTATTCTTTGGAAACTGACTTAAGTATTCTGAATGAAAGTCACAGTGCTTAATCAAGTGATCAGGACTATAGCATACATAACATAACTTTCTCTCCATATTCCCAAATCCTCTTCTATGATTAAAAGGTTTCCTGTAGTAAGCAGTATTTTGAAAAGTTTCTCTTGGAGGTACTGCTGAATGTCCAGCAGTACTTTGAAAAGTGTTTGGAGGTACTGCTTGTTTTTGAAAGGCTGTAGGAAACTTTTGATCATTACCCCTTTGAAAATCATTCTTAGGTTTCTCAGAACTAATTCTACCATTAAGCTTCTTCCTAAACTCTAGGTTGTCTACACCATAACGAGAAACATCTGTCCTAAGAGGTTGAAACTGACCAGTGGGTGGAGGAACTGAGTGATACTCCTTATCTTTCTTAAACTCAGGAGGTGATTCACTAATTGGTTCCTCATTCCTAGATGTGTTTTCTTCTGAGCTTGTAAGGTCATCATCACTAGGTGGAATCTCTTCCTTAGCACTAGGTGGAGTTTCTTCCTTATCACTAGGTGAGGTCTCATCTGAACTACTAGCTTCACCATAACCTAGTCCAGCTCTACTGTTTATTACTCTTTGTTTTTCAACAAATTGAACATGTGATAGACCAGCCTGTTTAATACTACCAAGTCTTTCTAACAAAGTATCTCTTTCCTTAGTAATCTTTTCTAATTCAGACACCTTACATCCTAACTTCCATTCACTTAATTTCAATTGGTAATCTTGTTGCTCATATTTTCTGCCCAAGCTATTTCATTATTTTCATGTGTTAAAATTTTGGCTTCCATTGACTCTAAAGTTAATTGATAACCAGCTACCTCAGACCTAGCTGTTCTACAATTATCTCTTTCAGTCACATAAGCTTTAAGCAACTTTTGATAAACATCATTACACTTAGAGCATACCTCAGAGACATTGGATGAACTTGGTGAAGTGGCTACCATAGCAATCTGAACAGGTTCATCTTCATCCTCCATGCTCCAGTCAAAGCTTCCAAGACCATCTCTTGATTCCAAAGCAGCATATCCAGGTTCCTCATCAAAAGCTGTGCCCCAATCAAACTCTTCCATTGCAACCATAGAATAGGTTACAGGTTCATCATCAAATTCAGCACTCCAGTCAATTTCTGCTAAATTTTCTTGAGCCACCAAAGCTTTTGGTTGTGATTCAGTAATAGGAACCTCCTTTCTTTCAACCTTGGGTTGTTCAATCATCCTGTTTGCCTGATATTTTGCAAACTTGCATTCCCTTGCAAAGTGTCCAAGCTTTTGACAATTGAAACATTCAATCTTAGATTTGTCAAAAGTGATACCTTGTTTGGCTTTGAAATCAATTCCCCTTCCTGTCTTGTTCATGAACTTCTTGATCCTAGCAGTGATCATAGCTACTTGCCATCTTATGTCAATCTCTTCTAAAGCATCTTCTTCAATCTGCAACAAGTCTTCTTGATAGGTAACAGGTAAAGTGGCTTGTTGTGCAAAGAAGGAACATACAATTTCATCAGAATTGGTGTTGTTGGTTGGTGATGGGTTGGGGGTAGTTGTGGTTGTGCAAACATGCTGTGAATCACCAACAGTACTTTGAGAAGGATAAGCAGTACTTTTAGTGGAAGTACTGCTTCTGTTTTCAGAAGATACAAAAGCTATGTTGTGAGTTTTCTGAGAACTGTGACCATTCATCTCTTGCTCGTAGACTTTCAAATTGTTATAGAGATCATCAAAGTCCATAGACTCCAATCCAGGTTGGCCTCTAATCATAGTAGCAACCACATGCCAGACAGATGGCAAACTCCTTAAGAACTTCAAATTTGCATCTTCAACAGATACCTCTGCTCCATATAGTTCTAGCATACTAAGTAGGTTTTGGAATCTGTCATAGGCAGCATCAAGACTTTCTCTTTCACCAACAGTGAAGGTTTCAAATTGCTGCTTCAATAAGTTTCTATGCATCTTCTTTGAAGCATCATTACCTCCAAATCTTGTCTTGATAGCAGCCCATAATTGTTTTGCATCCTTAGCATCATGAAACTTCAATAGGTGACCATCAGGAATAGCAGACAGCAGTATGTTGAGAGCCTTATCTTGATTTCTCTTTGTAGCTGCTGGTAAGGGTGGTTGAGGTGGTTTGGGTTGTCCTTCAATTTGTAGAGGTTCATCAAGAACAACATTACCATTGACAATTACATCCCATAGAGCATGGTCAGTAATAGCAAGGTACTGTCTCATCTTCATGCTCCAGAGATCATATTCTCCCTTCTTGATGATAGGAATTCTAAGTGAGGTGATGGATGGGATAGGTGCAGCTTCAGTCGACATTGTTAAGGGTTTGTTGATAAATCGGTTTTAAGGGTTTCTTCTTAATCAGAGTCTCCACACAAGCTCTGATACCACTTGTTGGATCGATATACTCTGACCAAACTAACTTGTAGCTTGTCTACGGTTTAACAACTTTGAATGAATTCAAAACTATTAATAGTGAAACACTGATATACTTTGCTAAGTATGCGGAATCTACTTCAACAAAGCTAAGAAGAATAAACGACTTTGAATATTATTAAAACCTTGAACCTGCTTTATTACACAGATTCACTAACAAACTCTAAACTCTAATAATCGTATATCACTAATCGCATATACTTGTCTCTCTAAAAACACATATATCTCTAATGCCAACCTAGGGATCCTTTTATAGGCACAAGGAAAACCCTAGTCGGTTTACAATACTTGAACGACAAGTAAATTCTAATTATAACTCTAATCTAATACGAATATTCTAGAATTACACATTAGTCCTTAAACTATTTGCATGGCAGTCCTTTAACGAGCAGCAGTACTTTAATCGAATAGCAGTACTTTGACTTGAGTAGCAGTACTTTGACTTTTATAGCCCAACAATAGTGTGTCGCTTTGGATTACCTGGTGAAATTATCTCAGATAACGGAAAACAATTCCGTGATAACCCGTTCAAAGATTGGTGCGAACAGCTGAACATCACGCAACACTTTGCGTCAGTAACTCATCCACAAACCAATGGTCTGGTTGAACGCGCAAATAGAAGCCTAGGCGAAGGAATCAAAGCGCGCCTGGACAGACACAAAGGAAGATGGGTGGAAGAACTATCACATGTTCTCTGGGCGCACCGAACAACCATCAAGGTTAGTAACGGGGACACTCCCTTATCTTTGGTCTATGGGACAGAAGTTGTAATACCAGCTGAAATTGGAATGCCAACCATCCGCACTGCGGAAGTTAATGTGGCAACCAATGATGATGAGCGGCGCATAGACTTAGATCTATTGGAAGAGCGACGTGAACGCGCAGCAATACGTGAGGAGAAAGCCAAGTCACGAATGAAAGGATACTATGATGCCAAAGTACGCAGCACGTCATTCAGACCAGGTGACTTCGTATACCGCGAAAACGACTCAAGCCGCGCAGAAGACACTGGTAAGCTAGGACCAAAGTGGGAAGGACCTTACGAGGTCATAGAAGCACTTGGCAATGGAGCATACAAGCTACGCGACAAGGACGGACATGAGCTACAGCGAACGTGGAACGTCCGCAACCTGAAGCGGTGCTATCTTTAAAGCAGGCTACGGCCCAACATGGACACTCACGCACTCTAGAAAATGCCCCAATAAAGATCCATGTAATTTTATTTTTTCAGTATTATCTAGATAAGTATTTTTTTTATAAAAAACTTGCAAGTATTAATAAAACGTTATGGTTTCTAGCTAACTCCATAACACATGTAACTCTATTGTTTGCATCTTTCATTATCGTGTTTCAATATTGTTATAATTTTGCCTACATGGCGTGCATGCACACACTAAGACCCACGATGGCAGAAAGGATGAGTAAACCTAATAAACAACTCGTTGAGTAAGAGGGTTGCAAACCCATCAACTTTGGATCACGAATCCTTGTTAAACACCTTGCGCTCAAGACGTTGGCGCAAGTTCCTTACGCACCCCACGACGGATGCGCAATATGGCACACTGTGCGCGTTTAACAACTCAGGAAATCAAGACTCTTGATTCCTTCAAGTAAAATAGGACAAGTAAACTTACACAATACATAGACGACTATGATTTCTTTCTTTACATTAAGTTGAAAAAATTCAATTAACGGCTACGGTCCTTACTTAAGGAAATTCATACACGATTATGATTATTATTTTCTAAGTACGCTTAGACACTTAAAGATATCTTCACGCAAGGATACATAGGTCATATAAGAACCACGAGTTCAAAAGCATAAATATTTGGAAGTTGCAAAAACACTAAGTACAAAAGCAACCTTTTATTCATAGAATACGTTTCTACAAAAAGACTAGTACAAAAAAGCTAAATGCTATATGTACGCCTTAGCTGGCTGGAGCCCCCACTCAAAGCCGTTTCCTTCGCATCCTCGAGTCGATTCAACAACTCTGCATCATCAAGGGAAACGGTGGCCACTGAAACAGGCACACCATCAGATCTAGGCAGATGCGCAGCGCCTATGCCGCACAGAATGGCCTTCCCTGTCGCGCCCTTCTTTCTTGCGACCCTGGAAACATGAGCATTTAAAGACCTTTGCAAAGAAACCTCTTTCTCAAGACGGAAAGGATTCAGAAGGTCGCGAGGTTGAGCAAAAACGGGTACCTTCAACTGCGCTAAGTCAGGCTTCAAGTAGAAGTCCAACTGCTGATCTGCATTATCCTGCAGATGCCTGGGAAGAGTAAGCCCCACCATGATCACGCTGATAGGCTGATCCTGATCACGCTCCAAACGAGCGATATGCGGAAGTTCAAGCTTCTTTAGCTCTTCCATGGCAGCAACAAGCTCAGCCCGGGCATTCGCCTTGTACCCAGGGACCTCCGCAAGTGGCACAGTCAACAACTTGGCCTCATCAAGCTTGTCTGCGGCTAAAGTCTCACCATGCGCAATAGCGCAATCCACAACCTTTCCGAAGGACGTGGTGACCTCGGGATGCTCCAAAGTACACATGGCAGCCAGGCGAAGACCATGACTGATCAACCACCTACGAAATAACACAAGTGTTAATAAGGGTCTCAAATATACACAAGCTATAAAGAGATAAAAGCAGCATGTACCTGCGCTCAGCTACGGACTGAACCATGTGAGGGTATAGCTCCTCATCATATTCAATGCTGAGCTTGCGGAGCTTCTCTTCTTGCGTCTTCAGCGCAAGCTCCACTCGGCTACGGAATTCTTCAATATTGGCAAAGTGCTTGCTCCTATTCTGTTGCAAGTACTTCAGCGCCCATAAAGAATTCCGCTTCTGAAGATCCGCAGCAGCACGCTCCTTCTCCAGCTCAGCCATCACCAACATCTTCCCCTCCCCCAACCTTTGCGCAGACGCTTCTGCGCGCTCCAGTTTAGCCTTGGAGCTCAGCTGCTCAGCTTTAGAGCTTGCTAATTCAGCCTGCACAGACGCTAATTGCGCCTGCAGTCTGGAAACCTCCTCAGACTTGTGCACCCTTACTTGCGCCAACAACTCTGACTGGCGCACAGCGATGGAGGCCAGCTCCTCCATCGAAGAGTCAAACGGACTTGACTCCTCTCCAATATCCCTCGGTGAACGCGCCCCGTCCAGAGCATGACTCACCTCGGGTGGCGCACTCCCATCTAGGACGCCAGCGTCCTCCACAGGCTGTTCACTGCACGAAAGATCAAGAGGCAAGGTTAGCGCACAGTCAAGCATACACAAAATCCTAAGGAATTGCTAAAAAATACTCACATAGGGGGAGGAGTCGAGAACACATCCCTCTCAGTCTCAGCCGTGGACGCACCTCCACCAGACTTCTCAGCATCCACACTGAGGACACGAAGGAACAAAGTTAGAACATAATATAACTTGAAAAAAGTTTATAACTAAGGTACTTACTTTATCTGCACCTCAGTAAAAGGCGAGCTTCCCCCAGCCTCAGTTCGCGGCCTCTTGGAAGGACCTTCACCATCACCACCAAGCGCTCTCTTGCGCGTCAGTGGGGAGCTCTCCTCCATGTCACTATTGGTCTCCTCTAAATGGATCAGCATCTCGGGGGGCGGAGTCTGCGCAGTGTCAGGACCCTGCTGCACAGGAGGAGCCACCTCCTGTAACGGCTCAGCTACCACCACATCAGGGGAGCCTTCAGGATCTGGGATAACCAAATCCACGACGCGCCCGGCCGTCGCCTGCAGAATAGTCTGCTCACCCTCCCCCAGAGGACGCACTCCCACCGCCACGGAACGCGGATTCTCCAGGTGCACAACCGAAAAAAGATCCATCTCTGCGCATAAAATAGACAAAAAGAAGCAAGTTACATAAAGTATGGACAATGAAGAAGCGCTTACACTAATAACGACAGTAAGGCGACAGAAGGAGCACCCACCCGTGCCATCCGCATTCAAGAATGTGGGAACTTCCGTTTCATGCTCAAAGTAGTTGCGACTGATGCCCATGTGCACCAGGAACGCTTCCGGATATGGTTTGATCGGAAGGCGGTTCTCATCTATGATCGCCGCATGATCCACGTTATACCACGTCTCAGGGGGGCGCTCATCCTTGGGCAGAGTGGCACGGGTGTAAAAGGGAAAATTGGAAGGGAAGACGGCGGCGTCGACCCAAAAGAACTTTTCCCTCCAATCCTTGAGTTTATCTACCTTCTGCACATAGCACTGTAACTTTCCTACGCGCTTAGAGAAGGTAACCCACCCATTTGACCACGTTGCGTGATAAAACGCGCGAAATAATTGGAGGGTCGGGTGGACCGCTAACAAGCGACAGTTAACCTCAAAGTTGGCAATTTTACCAGCACCAATACAATGTAACTGAGAGATGTGGAGCTCGTAATAATGGAGTATATCACTCAATAACACGGAGATGGGTACGCGCTGATTCGCCCACTCGAAAAAGCGCGTATATAGCCCCACCTTCCCAGCGGGGAAATCCGCGATGGTGTCATTCGGACCTGGTACCTCTGGGCGCAGGCCCAAAGGGATAAAATAATCCGAAGTGAACTGGATCAGTTCATCCTCGGTTATGTTAGAATGGAAATCATGAAGTTGCGCTACCATTTTGTGATTCAGACTATGTGCGCACGCGCTATTACCTATGAATTATCGTTCTTGAAAGCAGAATTGAAGATGTAAAAATGGTGGAATTGTGATTTTTTAACTGTGGACAACACAGTGAAAGGAGGCGGAAGTTTATATAGTTTCCCATCCACCACAGATGATTGACACATGTACCCCACTATCTCACATCGTGTGGCTAGGATATATGACGGTACAAGACAAGTGGGCAACCTCTCCACTTCCCAAGGTACCCAAATTGCACTTTTTTGGACTAGATACATAATACGTGTATTTTTTAGGCGGTATATTTTTTGAAACCTTCCCGCGTACGCGTGGGGAATAATTTCGAGACGACTTTAGTCTAGCATCCGCAGGTTTTACCCTGCGCACACTAGACTGGGGGGACATGATGACGTATAGTCTACACCCGGGTCACGAACCCGATTAGTAAACAATACTAATAATTAAGCCCACCACGTATGGGCCGCAACTGGACTACCAGTTATGCGGCTTGGGCCGACAAGGCCCAAGCCCAAAGTTATTTCCGGATAGGATATCGAGTATCTCCTAAATAAAGGGGATATATACTAAATATCCGATGTCGGCTAACAGGCCGAGGAGTAGGGAACACGAAACCTACTAGGGTTTCATGCATATATAAAGGGCACCCAAGCCCTCGGTAAAGGTACGATCTACTAAAAACCCTAACTCTTCGCTAAAACCCTAAATTCGATTACTTACTCTCACGCCGGAGGATAATCGGGGGAGACAATCCCTCGATAAGCCTAACGGTGTTTGTTCTTTTTCTTAGTGCGCAGGTTCCATCAAGCATTAAGAGTTAATTGGTACGAGAATAGAAGTCCTTACAAGGAACGCCCAACTTTTGTATCAACAATGAGATCTTACAAAATGGTGGTCTTAAGTTGCCACTGAGGTGATGAGGATAACAAAGCCCTCATACTTTAAGATCGACGCGTTTGAACTGATCGAGTCAGGTTCATTAAGAGTTTCTCACATTAGTCAAGACTAATGGATACAGAAAGGCACGTCTAAAAGAAATAAGTGATTCAGTTATAGGAAAATATATCAAATATTTAAGCTCAAAGAATATATACCAAATCATTCAACAAATATGCATTTAAAGTTTTATTTTTTATACAACGAACCTCAATTGGCAATGGGCAATTTGCATAGTTCCAACCATCAAATCTTTCGTTAGTACGTAAGTGTTCTGAAACTCTTTTAGTTGTAGATCATATATGATTGCTTTGCACAAGTTTACACCACAACCTATCAATTATCTACCCATTCTTTCAAAAGTGTTACCATTCTAGCGTAAAATTAAACTTCGAAACAATGTCATTCACTTGCATTTAGAACCATACAAACACTTTCATTACCAAAATTCCAAGAAATCACATCGATGAAAGAATGAGAAAAGCCCTTGAGATCTTGTAGCATTAACTAAATAGGTCAGGTTTGAATTGAGATATTTGAACCCGTCAACCCAGACACGCCCCGAATTGTCACCCCTAAGATATACTATAAAAAAATAAAGAAATCCAATTTAAAAGGGAGAAAAAAAAGAAGCTAATAAACCATTTCATAAGCTAACCTTACTCTTTGTTGTTCTTTTTTAATGTTGGTGATGACGATGAATTTAGGTTTTATGTCTTTTACAAACTTGGCAATGGAATCCTGATGACTACATGGAATGTGCACCGTGTAAACAATGTCTTGACTCCCATGAACATCTATTCAAGGATAATCTGGGAAAAGATGCAGACAATGCTTGATAGAAAGTTTTCTTACAACTAGAAGATTATCATAGAGGAATTTGCAAAGTTGACTGCTAACAGAAACATATGGAGCATTCTTAGAAGGATTGTTATTGGAGCAGCAGTATACTTTGTGTGGCAGGAAAGGAACTATAGGCTTTTTAAGAAAGTTGAAAGGACTAATGAGAATCTAATCCAGAAATATCATTGAAACCATTAAGATGAGAATGATGAGTTTCATAGTGAGAGATTCTACTGCAGCTGCAGCAGCTGAAGGAAAGTGGAATGTGAAACTAAAGAGAATCAATATCAATGTATAGCAAAAGATAGTATATAGTTGAATGCAGTATTGTATCCTGGTGTATTGTATTAGAATAATGAATTAGGCCTGAATATTTGTGTGGATTTTAATTAGAGTATCATGGGGATTGTCTATTGATACTCATAGCATAGAATCTATGTACTTTTTGTGAAGTGTACAATATTAAAAAAAAAAAAAAAAAAAAAAAAATTCCTTCTATTTTCACTGATTTATGTTTAGAAAGGAATTCATAAGAAATAAAAATAAAGAGGATGTTTGTTTAAACTTTAAGGTGGGGCTTATGAGCTTAAAATAAGCGCACACAAATGTTTGTTCAAGCTTATTTTGAGGCTTATATTTTGCAGAGGGTGAGAAGGTGGACTTATTAAAGAGGTGTCAAGTATAGATGTACTTTTTGATCATTTTACTTATGATAAGCTCATAAGCCCATCATATAAGCTTAGTCAAACACCCCTTAATCCTTGTTCCGTCCTAGCACCCAAACGTACAATGCATTACAAGTAAAATGGTTCTAGTAAAGTGTTACGTAACTAATACTACGTACGTACATATATATTATCATCGATCTACATGTAGGAAACTAACAATAGCACACGCATATGAGTAACTGCAATATTAATTCTGCATAGATTATTATATATATATATGCGTGACTAGCTAGCTAGGTAGCTACTCAAGAGATGAATCAACATTCTGAACGGAGCGATGGTAAGCCAGAATATCATCTGGAACATTCGCAGTCTTATCCTTATTACTAGCACCACTAGATATTATAGTTTCTCGTATCACCTTCTTCATCATCGTATCCGCATCTTCACTCTTCTGTTTCTTATTCATCGTCTCATCCATCTGTTGATGCACTTGCTCTCTAGTTCTCTCTTTGTTAGCTTCCATAATACCTTTTTTTTTTCTAAGATAAGATCGAATCGTATAGTACGTGTGATATTAACTATTGCTCACGTAACAACTTTATATATATACACCTCATGTGCCACGTGGAACCATTGCATGACACGTGCATAACATATATACACCTCATGTGCCACGTGGAACCATTGCATGCTCCCCATCTAGCATCAAGCAAGTAGATTAGATAAGTATAGTGCGACCGCCAACAATTTTAGTTGAGGAGTATGATATGATCATATATTCATATGATGACGAACTGCAAGACTAGTACAAGTACTTTGAAAATGTTCCAAAAAGTCGTGGTTCGAAGGAGTGAAACCAGCAGCAGGTTGGCGTGGAGTGGACTGTTTGCAGGCAAGACGGAGGACCGCTCTTCCGTGCATGGTCTTAGGCAGCAACCCACTCATACTCTAGACGATGTATGTATATATGTCGGTCACACCTACCTAGATATATAGCTAGATAATAATCATGTACTAGAGTAGTTAATTACTACGTACTACTAATATATAAGTATGTTTTCTCATGCCATGCAGATGGAAAAGATAGAAGAAGAGATTGAAGAAGCAGCAAAAGAAAAAAGAAAGAAAAGGAAAGAGGTGGAACAAAAAGTCGACTCGCAACTCAAGGATTCCGAAAATGTCATCTCCAAATCACCTGAATCTCTATCCAGCTCATGATCGATCGATCGAACTACTATATATATATATATATATATATATATATCTTAGCAATTCATATCATGCATTAATTCTGTCTGCACTTGTGTACTTTCTTACTTTCTTCTATATATACGCACAAGTAACATTTAGTTTTTGTATTTGATGAAGTCGATGTGATAACATCACTGTCTATCTAGCTCTTTATTAGTTGCAGATATTTTAGGATATATTCGGAATCAAGCAAATTAAATCGTTTGTGCTCAGTTACCTCTTTGGATTCTTATAGCGTTATGTTTTACTAAGCATGGATTTTCAATTTTCAAAACTAATTAAACAACTTTCAGCAATACTTGAATAGACGTACTCTAGAACATCTTGTTTGCACCAGAGTTCTCTTATGAAATTGTTAGGGGAAAACTTTTAAAAACGTACGCAACTATACGGGAAAACCGGTTTAACGTAGCCAACTAAAAAATTTACCAATTTTTGCTCTAAACTATTGAAAACCCATCCAAAAACGCATTATTTGACCGGGTCAACCGGTTTTTGGCACGTCAGCAGGTATTTTTTTTCCACTAGTACCCTAGCCCCATAACTTACACAAATGGTCCCTCTAGTTAAAATAACTTGCGTCCGACGTCCAAATCAACTTTTTTTGCAAAATTAATTTTTTTTTAAATATATTTTTTAAAATTAATATTTAAAAAACATTAAAATTTTTCTTTCCGAATTTAAAAAAAAAAAAAAATCCGAATTTTTTTTAGAAAAATTATTTTTTTTCGGAAAATAATTTTTTGCGAAATAAATTTTTCAAAAAAAAATTCTAAATTTTTTTTTTCTAAAAAAAAATTTATATTTTAGAAAAATTATTTTTTTCGGAAAATATTTTTTTGCGAAAAAAAAATTATCTAATTTTTTTCTTTCTAAAATTTATTTTTGTAAAAAAAAATTTCAAAATAAATTATTTTTATAAAAAAAATAATTTCCCCTTTTTTTGCAAAATTAATTTTTTTCTTAAAAAAATATTTTTTTTTAAAATTAATATTTAAAAAACATTTAAATTTTTATTTCCGAATTTAAAAAAAAAATTCCGAAATTTTTTTTTAAATAAAAATTTTTTCCGAATTTTTTTTTTAGAAAAATTATTTTTTTTTCGGAAAATAATTTTTTGCGAAATAAATTTTTCAAAAAAAAAATTCTAATTTTTTTTTTCTAAAATTTAATTTTCTAAAAAAAAAATTTATTTTTAGAAAAATTATTTTTTTTTCGGAAAATAATTTTTGCGAAAATTTTTTTTCTAAAAAAAATTCAAAAAAAATTAATTTTATAAAAAAATATTTTCGGAAAAAGAATATTTTTTTAAAAATAAAATAATTTCGGAAAAAAAATTTTATTTCGGAATTTTTTATAAAAAAATTATTTTTTTTTCGGATTTTTTTTTGAAAAATTATTTTCCAAAAAAAATAAATTTTCGAAACTAAAAAAAAAAATTTTCTGAAATTTTTGTAAAAAAATTATTTTGGACGTTGGACGCAATTTAGCGTAACGACATGGACTATTTATGTAACTTAGCGTTAGGACGGTGGCTGCAACTTTCCAAATAAGAAGGGGCAAAATGGTCATTGTAACTTGATAAACCTTTGACCTGCTGCGCAGGTCAAAGAATGCGTTTTTGGATAGGTTTTCAAGAGTTTAGAGCAAAAATTGATAAATTTTTTAGTTGGCTACGTTAAACCAGTTTTCTCGTATAGTTGCGTACGTTTTAAAATGGTTTCCCCAAATTGTTACTACTTTTGCAAGTAGGAGATTTCTTCTTTTGGAACGATATAAGGCTGTTTGGCAAGGGGTTTACTAAGGGCTTGTAAAAGCTTGAGCATTTAAATTGAACTAACTTGTAAAATAAGCTTTATTTGTCATACAATCTTTTAATCTTATAGAATCTTTTATAAGTTTATAAGTTTTTGAAAGCCTAGACAAATTCAAACAGACGTATAGTAGGGTATGTTTAGTAAAAATAGATTGTGCTGGTGCTGAAAAATATTATAAAAAAAGATTATTTTTATAAGCTACATGAAGTAACATTTGATTTTAAGAGATTATGAAATATTTTTTTTTTTATTATTATTATTTTTTATTTTTATTTTTATTATTATTATAACTAAGGTACTTACTTTATCTGCACCTCAGTAAAAGGCGAGCTTCCCCCAGCCTCAGTTCGCGGCCTCTTGGAAGGACCTTCACCATCACCACCAAGCGCTCTCTTGCGCGTCAGTGGGGAGCTCTCCTCCATGTCACTATTGGTCTCCTCTAAATGGATCAGCATCTCGGGGGGCGGAGTCTGCGCAGTGTCAGGACCCTGCTGCACAGGAGGAGCCACCTCCTGTAACGGCTCAGCTACCACCACATCAGGGGAGCCTTCAGGATCTGGGATAACCAAATCCACGACGCGCCCGGCCGTCGCCTGCAGAATAGTCTGCTCACCCTCCCCCAGAGGACGCACTCCCACCGCCACGGAACGCGGATTCTCCAGGTGCACAACCGAAAAAAGATCCATCTCTGCGCATAAAATAGACAAAAAGAAGCAAGTTACATAAAGTATGGACAATGAAGAAGCGCTTACACTAATAACGACAGTAAGGCGACAGAAGGAGCACCCACCCGTGCCATCCGCATTCAAGAATGTGGGAACTTCCGTTTCATGCTCAAAGTAGTTGCGACTGATGCCCATGTGCACCAGGAACGCTTCCGGATATGGTTTGATCGGAAGGCGGTTCTCATCTATGATCGCCGCATGATCCACGTTATACCACGTCTCAGGGGGGCGCTCATCCTTGGGCAGAGTGGCACGGGTGTAAAAGGGAAAATTGGAAGGGAAGACGGCGGCGTCGACCCAAAAGAACTTTTCCCTCCAATCCTTGAGTTTATCTACCTTCTGCACATAGCACTGTAACTTTCCTACGCGCTTAGAGAAGGTAACCCACCCATTTGACCACGTTGCGTGATAAAACGCGCGAAATAATTGGAGGGTCGGGTGGACCGCTAACAAGCGACAGTTAACCTCAAAGTTGGCAATTTTACCAGCACCAATACAATGTAACTGAGAGATGTGGAGCTCGTAATAATGGAGTATATCACTCAATAACACGGAGATGGGTACGCGCTGATTCGCCCACTCGAAAAAGCGCGTATATAGCCCCACCTTCCCAGCGGGGAAATCCGCGATGGTGTCATTCGGACCTGGTACCTCTGGGCGCAGGCCCAAAGGGATAAAATAATCCGAAGTGAACTGGATCAGTTCATCCTCGGTTATGTTAGAATGGAAATCATGAAGTTGCGCTACCATTTTGTGATTCAGACTATGTGCGCACGCGCTATTACCTATGAATTATCGTTCTTGAAAGCAGAATTGAAGATGTAAAAATGGTGGAATTGTGATTTTTTAACTGTGGACAACACAGTGAAAGGAGGCGGAAGTTTATATAGTTTCCCATCCACCACAGATGATTGACACATGTACCCCACTATCTCACATCGTGTGGCTAGGATATATGACGGTACAAGACAAGTGGGCAACCTCTCCACTTCCCAAGGTACCCAAATTGCACTTTTTTGGACTAGATACATAATACGTGTATTTTTTAGGCGGTATATTTTTTGAAACCTTCCCGCGTACGCGTGGGGAATAATTTCGAGACGACTTTAGTCTAGCATCCGCAGGTTTTACCCTGCGCACACTAGACTGGGGGGACATGATGACGTATAGTCTACACCCGGGTCACGAACCCGATTAGTAAACAATACTAATAATTAAGCCCACCACGTATGGGCCGCAACTGGACTACCAGTTATGCGGCTTGGGCCGACAAGGCCCAAGCCCAAAGTTATTTCCGGATAGGATATCGAGTATCTCCTAAATAAAGGGGATATATACTAAATATCCGATGTCGGCTAACAGGCCGAGGAGTAGGGAACACGAAACCTACTAGGGTTTCATGCATATATAAAGGGCACCCAAGCCCTCGGTAAAGGTACGATCTACTAAAAACCCTAACTCTTCGCTAAAACCCTAAATTCGATTACTTACTCTCACGCCGGAGGATAATCGGGGAGACAATCCCTCGATAAGCCTAACGGTGTTTGTTCTTTTTCTTAGTGCGCAGGTTCCATCAAGCATTAAGAGTTAATTGGTACGAGAATAGAAGTCCTTACAAGGAACGCCCAACTTTTGTATCAACAATGAGATCTTACAAAATGGTGGTCTTAAGTTGCCACTGAGGTGATGAGGATAACAAAGCCCTCATACTTTAAGATCGACGCGTTTGAACTGATCGAGTCAGGTTCATTAAGAGTTTCTCACATTAGTCAAGACTAATGGATACAGAAAGGCACGTCTAAAAGAAATAAGTGATTCAGTTATAGGAAAATATATCAAATATTTAAGCTCAAAGAATATATACCAAATCATTCAACAAATATGCATTTAAAGTTTTATTTTTTATACAACGAACCTCAATTGGCAATGGGCAATTTGCATAGTTCCAACCATCAAATCTTTCGTTAGTACGTAAGTGTTCTGAAACTCTTTTAGTTGTAGATCATATATGATTGCTTTGCACAAGTTTACACCACAACCTATCAATTATCTACCCATTCTTTCAAAAGTGTTACCATTCTAGCGTAAAATTAAACTTCGAAACAATGTCATTCACTTGCATTTAGAACCATACAAACACTTTCATTACCAAAATTCCAAGAAATCACATCGATGAAAGAATGAGAAAAGCCCTTGAGATCTTGTAGCATTAACTAAATAGGTCAGGTTTGAATTGAGATATTTGAACCCGTCAACCCAGACACGACCCGAATTGTCACCCCTAAGATATACTATAAAAAAATAAAGAAATCCAATTTAAAAGGGAGAAAAAAAAGAAGCTAATAAACCATTTCATAAGCTAACCTTACTCTTTGTTGTTCTTTTTTAATGTTGGTGATGACGATGAATTTAGGTTTTATGTCTTTTACAAACTTGGCAATGGAATCCTGATGACTACATGGAATGTGCACCGTGTAAACAATGTCTTGACTCCCATGAACATCTATTCAAGGATAATCTGGGAAAAGATGCAGACAATGCTTGATAGAAAGTTTTCTTACAACTAGAAGATTATCATAGAGGAATTTGCAAAGTTGACTGCTAACAGAAACATATGGAGCATTCTTAGAAGGATTGTTATTGGAGCAGCAGTATACTTTGTGTGGCAGGAAAGGAACTATAGGCTTTTTAAGAAAGTTGAAAGGACTAATGAGAATCTAATCCAGAAATATCATTGAAACCATTAAGATGAGAATGATGAGTTTCATAGTGAGAGATTCTACTGCAGCTGCAGCAGCTGAAGGAAAGTGGAATGTGAAACTAAAGAGAATCAATATCAATGTATAGCAAAAGATAGTATATAGTTGAATGCAGTATTGTATCCTGGTGTATTGTATTAGAATAATGAATTAGGCCTGAATATTTGTGTGGATTTTAATTAGAGTATCATGGGGATTGTCTATTGATACTCATAGCATAGAATCTATGTACTTTTTGTGAAGTGTACAATATTAAAAAAAAAAAAAAAAAAAAAAAAATTCCTTCTATTTTCACTGATTTATGTTTAGAAAGGAATTCATAAGAAATAAAAATAAAGAGGATGTTTGTTTAAACTTTAAGGTGGGGCTTATGAGCTTAAAATAAGCGCACACAAATGTTTGTTCAAGCTTATTTTGAGGCTTATATTTTGCAGAGGGTGAGAAGGTGGACTTATTAAAGAGGTGTCAAGTATAGATGTACTTTTTGATCATTTTACTTATGATAAGCTCATAAGCCCATCATATAAGCTTAGTCAAACACCCCTTAATCCTTGTTCCGTCCTAGCACCCAAACGTACAATGCATTACAAGTAAAATGGTTCTAGTAAAGTGTTACGTAACTAATACTACGTACGTACATATATATTATCATCGATCTACATGTAGGAAACTAACAATAGCACACGCATATGAGTAACTGCAATATTAATTCTGCATAGATTATTATATATATATATGCGTGACTAGCTAGCTAGGTAGCTACTCAAGAGATGAATCAACATTCTGAACGGAGCGATGGTAAGCCAGAATATCATCTGGAACATTCGCAGTCTTATCCTTATTACTAGCACCACTAGATATTATAGTTTCTCGTATCACCTTCTTCATCATCGTATCCGCATCTTCACTCTTCTGTTTCTTATTCATCGTCTCATCCATCTGTTGATGCACTTGCTCTCTAGTTCTCTCTTTGTTAGCTTCCATAATACCTTTTTTTTTTCTAAGATAAGATCGAATCGTATAGTACGTGTGATATTAACTATTGCTCACGTAACAACTTTATATATATACACCTCATGTGCCACGTGGAACCATTGCATGACACGTGCATAACATATATACACCTCATGTGCCACGTGGAACCATTGCATGCTCCCCATCTAGCATCAAGCAAGTAGATTAGATAAGTATAGTGCGACCGCCAACAATTTTAGTTGAGGAGTATGATATGATCATATATTCATATGATGACGAACTGCAAGACTAGTACAAGTACTTTGAAAATGTTCCAAAAAGTCGTGGTTCGAAGGAGTGAAACCAGCAGCAGGTTGGCGTGGAGTGGACTGTTTGCAGGCAAGACGGAGGACCGCTCTTCCGTGCATGGTCTTAGGCAGCAACCCACTCATACTCTAGACGATGTATGTATATATGTCGGTCACACCTACCTAGATATATAGCTAGATAATAATCATGTACTAGAGTAGTTAATTACTACGTACTACTAATATATAAGTATGTTTTCTCATGCCATGCAGATGGAAAAGATAGAAGAAGAGATTGAAGAAGCAGCAAAAGAAAAAAGAAAGAAAAGGAAAGAGGTGGAACAAAAAGTCGACTCGCAACTCAAGGATTCCGAAAATGTCATCTCCAAATCACCTGAATCTCTATCCAGCTCATGATCGATCGATCGAACTACTATATATATATATATATCTTAGCAATTCATATCATGCATTAATTCTGTCTGCACTTGTGTACTTTCTTACTTTCTTCTATATATACGCACAAGTAACATTTAGTTTTTGTATTTGATGAAGTCGATGTGATAACATCACTGTCTATCTAGCTCTTTATTAGTTGCAGATATTTTAGGATATATTCGGAATCAAGCAAATTAAATCGTTTGTGCTCAGTTACCTCTTTGGATTCTTATAGCGTTATGTTTTACTAAGCATGGATTTTCAATTTTCAAAACTAATTAAACAACTTTCAGCAATACTTGAATAGACGTACTCTAGAACATCTTGTTTGCACCAGAGTTCTCTTATGAAATTGTTAGGGGAAAACTTTTAAAAACGTACGCAACTATACAGGAAAACCAGTTTAACGTAGCCAACTAAAAAATTTACCAATTTTTACTCAAAACTATTGAAAACCCATCCAAAAACGCATTATTTGACCGGGTCAACCGGTTTTTGGCACGTCAGCAGGTATTTTTTTTCCACTAGTACCCTAGCCCCACAACTTACACAAATGGTCCCTCTAGTTAAAATAACTTGCGTCCGACGTCCAAATCAACTTTTTTTGCAAAATTAATTTTTTTTTAAATATATTTTTTTAAATTAATATTTAAAAAACATTAAAATTTTTCTTTCCGAATTTAAAAAAAAAAAAAAAATCCGAATTTTTTTTAGAAAAATTATTTTTTTTCGGAAAATAATTTTTTGCGAAATAAATTTTTCAAAAAAAAATTCTAAATTTTTTTTTTCTAAAAAAAAATTTTATTTTTAGAAAAATTATTTTTTTCGGAAAATATTTTTTTGCGAAAAAAAATTATCTAATTTTTTTCTTTCTAAAATTTATTTTTGTAAAAAAAAATTTCAAAATAAATTATTTTTATAAAAAAAATAATTTCCCCTTTTTTTGCAAAATTAATTTTTTTCTTAAAAAAATATTTTTTTTAAAATTAATATTTAAAAAACATTTAAATTTTTATTTCCGAATTTTAAAAAAAAAATTCCGAAATTTTTTTTTAAATAAAAATTCCGAATTTTTTTTTTAAATAAAAATTTTTTCCGAATTTTTTTTTTAGAAAAATTATTTTTTTTTCGGAAAATAATTTTTTGCGAAATAAATTTTTCAAAAAAAAAATTCTAATTTTTTTTTTCTAAAATTTAATTTTCTAAAAAAAAAATTTATTTTTAGAAAAATTATTTTTTTTCGGAAAATAATTTTTGCGAAAATTTTTTTTCTAAAAAAAATTCAAAAAAAAATAATTTTATAAAAAAATATTTTCGGAAAAAGAATATTTTTTTAAAAATAAAATAATTTCGGAAAAAAAATTTTATTTCGGAATTTTTTATAAAAAAATTATTTTTTTTCGGATTTTTTTTTGAAAAATTATTTTCCAAAAAAAATAAATTTTCGAAGCTAAAAAAAATTTTTTTCTGAAATTTTTGTAAAAAAATTATTTTGGACGTTGGACGCAATTTAGCGTAACGACATGGACTATTTATGTAACTTAGCGTTAGGACGGTGGCTGCAACTTTTCAAATAAGAAGGGGCAAAATGGTCATTGTAACTTGATAAACCTTTGACCTGCTGCGCAGGTCAAAGAATGCGTTTTTGGATAGGTTTTCAAGAGTTTAGAGCAAAAATTGATAAATTTTTTAGTTGGCTACGTTAAACCAGTTTTCTCGTATAGTTGCGTACGTTTTAAAAAGGTTTCTCCAAATTGTTACTACTTTTGCAAGTAGGAGATTTCTTCTTTTGGAACGATATAAGGCTGTTTGGCAAGGGGTTTACTAAGGGCTTGTAAAAGCTTGAGCATTTAAATTGAACTAACTTGTAAAATAAGCTTTATTTGTCATACAATCTTTTAATCTTATAGAATCTTTTATAAGTTTATAAGTTTTTGAAAGCCTAGACAAATTCAAACAGACGTATAGTAGGGTATGTTTAGTAAAAATAGATTGTGCTGGTGCTGAAAAATATTATAAAAAAAGATTATTTTTATAAGCTACATGAAGTAACATGTGATTTGAAGAGATTATGAAATATTTTTTTTTATTATTATTATTTTTTATTTTTATTTTTATTATTATTATTATTTTTTAAAGTTTTATCTGTCAAACAAAGATTATTTTTTAAGTAGCTTATTTTTTTTTAAAAATAAGCATAATCTCTCAATAATCTCATGCATCAAACATGCCCGTAAGGGGTCATATATAAGGGATATATTTAGCCACGTTAGTTAAATACTCTTAAATATAAGTCTCACACTACTTGAGTACTTTTAAATTTAAATATAAGCTTTTATAAGTTAATAGCTTTAATTGGCTCAAAGCGATTCAAACGGTAAAAGCTTATAGTTAGTTACATAATTTAATTATTTTTAAAAATTTAGTGGACGTGAATTTGATTTGATATATATTTAGTTAATTTTACAATGATACATTTCTATTTCAACTAATTTATAAAATAACTTTAGAGATAGTTTTGCTATAATTTTTGTAACCAATTGGCTACAATTTTTCACATAAATTATATAAGAAATAACTCATAGACCTATTAAAAAGACTCCGACACTCACAAATTATAGTACAAATTGTAAAAAGTTAGCTACAATGCAATTGTAGCTAATATATTTATAATAACTTCATATAAAATTAAACTCAAGATTGCAATTTATAATGCCAGTCCAAGCTTTTTTCAAATCAAACATACCTAATTCTTTTAGTTTTAAATGTTCCATCACTTTGTGTTAAAATTTAGTCATAGTCAACTCTCACAATTATGGAGTATAAATTATTTGACTTTGAACCCAAAATTTTCCATGTGAAAGTTAAGTCAACTTGAACTAGAGGCGTCCCCATTAATATGAAAGTTGACATTCGTCCCATCCATTTATCCAATTTGATGAACGTGGACAAATAAAGTAATAAATGTGATTATACGAGCGTGTGACTTGCAGGTTAAACATACCATTTTTTTTAAATTCTAGTTGAATGCTAGAGTATTACAACAATAACTACTTTTGACGATGGCATCCAGTAAGCGACGACACATGTTGTCGATAAAGAAAAAACTTACTCTGACTTTTGACGGGGCGATACACAAACCATGATGATTACAAGAGGTTAATACATGACGTCCGTATTTATCAAAACCAACATGTGACACTGATTAGTTGGTGTTGGCATGTGTTTTACTTTAAATAACCGTCTTAATTAATATATCAAATGGTTATTATGGACTTAGATGATTTCATTATGTTTAAGCGGGAGGCACACATGCACTCAAAATGAAATAAATCACCATCTTATTTTAATGGTTATAACGGGGATTTAAGGATTTCATTATGTTTCAGCGGGAGACACATGCTCAAGATGTAAGAAAGTTGCACTACATTCGACCCTTTTGAAGGGGACATTTTTGCCCTTTCGGCGGGAACATGTCCCTGCTAATACAAATTGTTAATTTGTCACTAAAAAGAAAGATATATGACGTCGGTTTTTATCTAATGGAACGATTCAGGCCTAAGCCTTGTCTACTACACAAAAGGTTATATAGATCACTTCATATAGATCGGTTATGTTAAAAACTGATCTATGTAAGGGAAAAAGGGGAAAATATAATAAATAGATCGGTTTTTTGGTTAATAACCGATCTATATAGTTTCAAAATTTAATAGATCGGTTATTAACGAAAAAAACCGATCTATATATACTCAAAATTCACCAAAATATTTTAGCGGGATTTATTTTGATAAAATCCCCCATTTATTTCACCAAAAGTTGAATAACTCCGCCATTTATTTCACCAAAACCAGATCTATACACATTGACTAACACATTTATCTCATTACATCTCATTCACTACAAAAACCAACCACATCCCACACCATCACTGCCACACCGTCGACCACAGCACCACTGCCACACCGCCAACCTCCCACACCATCACTCTTCTTTTCTTTCTTTCTTCCTCTCTTTATGTTTGTGTTTGTGGTTTACTTGTTTGTCATGTTTGTCTTTATGATTTTGTTTAATTTTTGTTTGTGTTTTGTGTAGTACTCAACTCACCACCGTTGCTTCTGTCCGACCCACCACCACTGCCGCCGTTGCTGCTGTCCGACCCACCACCACCACCGTTAATTGCTGCTACTGATGTAAGTGTCATACTTGTCTTTTTTAAAAACTTTTTTATTATTTATGATTGGTATAAAATAGTAAGTAGCAGTTAGTTATAAATGTGTTGTATATATGTGTAAATGTGTGAATTGGTAGCATCGCGGAAATGTGGAGTATGCTTTTATGTGTATTATGCGGAAATAAGTAGTATGCGTAAGTGTGCAAGAGTGTTTGGTTACTGATACAACAGCAACCAAACCGAAGAAGCCAAAAGATAAGGCTAAGGTTAGTGCATTGTTTATTTGCTTAGGTATCGCTCACTTGTTTAAACTTAAGTGAAAATATCGCTCACTTGTTTAAACTTAAGCTCAAGCGAAAATATCGCTCACTTGTTTAAACTTAAGCCAAGTGAAAAAGATATCATGTTTTGGCTTACTTGGTTTTGCTTATGTGTTATATTTGGATTTGCTTATTTGATTTAGAATCTAGCCTTTTTTATTGTTGTTGTTTTGGCATTCAAGACACCGCAAGGGTGTGCTTGTTGTTTCGGGTCAGCCACCACAACCCACTATGGGTCTTGTCGATTGTGTTGTTGAAACATATTTTTGTAATGCTGATATGTTTTTAGAATAAAGGTTTATGTAATCGATGTTTTTGCTCATATTGTTTATGTTTTAAAACTGCTAGTGCTAATATCAGTGTTATATGTGTATTGACTCTTTAAAATAATAATCATTAGGTTGATTTTGCTTGGTTTTGTTGCATGTATAATGGGCATGTTATATGCTGTTTTTGCAGCCCCAAAGGGGGTGTATTGCTGCTGGATTTACAGCAGCACCAAGGGTGTTTTGTTGGCTGCAAAACGCCCCAACGAGGTGTTTGTTTTCTGCGTATAACAGCCCCCAAGGGGGGGTGTTTAGCTGCTGTAACACAGCCCCACCGAAGGTGTTTGGTGGCTGCCATACCGCCCCTAAATAGAGTGTTTTTATGCTGAATTTTCTGCACTTATAGTGGTGATTGTATGATGAGTTTTTCAGCATGTATAATAGTGTTTATATGCTGATTTCTCAGCAAGTATAATGGCTTATTTAACTTGTTTGGTTAATTTATCAGTTAACATGCTTCTGCTTATGGTTGTATCGTTTTGCTACTTTGGCTAAAGTGAACATGTTATAAATTTAAAAGTTACTTTATATTAAAACCACTTATATTGTTTATGTAGTTTTTTGAGGTTGCTTAGCAGCCATGGGAATTATTTGTTTTGGGGACATTCTAATGTTCATAACTGCTTATGTGCTTATGAGATATTTATAAGCAGTTGTGATGTGCTGCTTATGATCTCTGCTTATGTGATGTTTATAATCATTGGTTCACTTGTTGCAAGCGTGTGTGCTTTTGGACTGCGCAGGAACACAAAAGAAAGAACTAATGAAAAAGGATTGGACAGCAGCTGCAGAATGCATCAGCTGCTGATATTGCAATTCCTGATGTTGATTTAGCTTCAACCTTCCTAGATGGTTGGGGCTGTTTTTCGTTGGTCTTCAAGAGATGCTCAAGACTGGACGCCTTTCTCAACAATACAAGGGCTCTTAACTTTGCAGTCAAGGATTTCTTCAAGAGTTGTTTAACTTTAAGAAAGATCGTGATGATCAAGCGGCTTTATGTTTTAAACGATACAGGGAGCTTTGGATTTGTTAGTGTCAAAAGGTAAGTCAATAGGAGTATGGGTCAGGATTTGTTTTGTTTTACCTCTGAACCTGTTTTCACTTTTTGTTCGTATATATTTATATGGTGTTGTATTTTTTGAAGCCATTTGGTGTCTTATTGTAAGATGATTATTTTGTTGAATATATGTATTGTGTGATTGAACATAAATTTGGAAAAAATATGGGTTTCTATAATTTTTATTTTTTTTTTTAATTTGGAAAATAACTATATAGATCGGTTATTGGGTATTAACCGATCTATATGTGGTTTCATATAGATCGGTTATATGGTATCAACCGATCTATATGTGGTTCATATAGATCGGTTCTCAACCGATCTATATGTGACTCGCTCATAAAGATCACCTTTATATAGAGCGGTTCAAAACCGATCTATATGTGGGTTTTCCACCGATCTATATAAGCTTTTGTGTAGTGGAGTGATTAAGGCCTAAGCCTTGTCTGGTAATGTTATCGGAAACTAATATACGTACAATGTCGTTATTGTTGTCGCTTTTCATCTTACTAATGTTGTCGTGTTTGATAGACTCCATATATTTTTAGCCCAACAGTTACCATATTTCATACACAAACGTTCTACTTCTTCTTTCCCTGTATGTACTGTTACGAGATGTTTCGTCAACTCATCAAGTAAGATATTTTGTAGGAAAATTTTAAAAGCATACGAGCATTAAGTGCAACGTTGCAACAATTGTGTTGTGCGGCTAACTCGTGATGGAAAGAAAGGTTATGAACGCATGAAAGTGTTAGACTTTGTGTATAAATATTAATATATGTATGTCCGGTTTCGAATCTGAGACTTCGGGATTGCACACATTACGTATGAGTCTAAATGTATTAATAATTAATATAATGATTTATGATTAATTATTAAATCACAAATATTTATATGATCGAACAAGGAAAGTGGAAGGGGTTGAGTGTCGATTTATGAAACTTGAGAAGGTGTTAGACTCAAACTTGGTGAGCAAGTTTAGAGTGTATATAAACCCCTTTAGGTCAATATAATCGAACGACAATAAAATATATACTATATCCCTAAACCGATTTTAATATTGGTTCTTGCTATTTTCCTTGCACCCACTGACAAACTGTTACGAAACAGTAAACATATAAAGATTCTATGCATGTGCATGTATTGATACTTGTATAATGCATGCGCATGATTATTAGATTATTCTTTTACATTCATGTTAGATTGAACATGATGTGGACTTAGTGGATTCGATCATGTATTATCAAGAACATCAAACCCTAGTTGTTGTGATGTTTTATTTGTGATATATGAATTTAGCTTTTCACTTTGAGACGCTAGTAATACGTGTGTACAGGAACGAGTGACAAGCTTACTTTAGCTTGTGATCTTGGAAGTGTTACTTACCCTTGTCGATCCATCCTAAAACCCTATTAGGGTTTATATTGTTCTTGGTGATCACACGATTCCTTGTTCTTGCTAGGAATCAAATAAGGTACGCTCTCTATTTAGTTTTATGTTAATTAATTTACATGTTAATTGTAGATCTTTCCGCTGCGCATACTTGTGATGATTATGTGTTTATAGTGTTTTTATGATTCACATATTCCAACAGTGGCACCATGAGCCTCGTTTTTAACATGTAATTGATTACATAAAACCTTAAAAATTGAATCTTTAATTAGATACATGCAATTAATAAATCTAGTGTTTATAATTTTTTTTTTTGTAAACCTAAATTAGGTCGACACCTAATAATAAAAGATTTAGGGTTTTTGGTTTTTGTAGAAAACTTGTAGAAACCCTAGGATTGCATGCAATTTTTAGGGATTAATTAATGAGTACCTTATGTGATGTCATTAATTAATTAGATTGCGTACAGGATATATTGACATGATAATATGTGTTAACATGATTATATGTGCAATATGGGATCCATGACAAAATCTTGCATATTTTGTCATGGAATGTTTGTTGTTTTAATTGCTACATGATTTTTAAGATAAATCTTAAATTAGGGAAGACCCTAATATATTAATTAAATTGGTTATGTGCAATGTGGTATCTAATTGATCAAAACTTACGCGGCCAAATTTATTTGGCGTCTGTGGTCCATTGGATACAATGAGCTCGAAAACCAATGGGAGTTTTATTGATTAAATACATATAAAAATTCACATAGATAATTAATAGGATTTATCAAAAAGGTTTGCATGTGGCTATATGATATTGTTAATGATCATATATGTGTTATTATGTGTTTATTTATTGTTTGAATTACTTGTTCTTTGTGTGTTTAATTATGATGGATTGTAACAACAAAGAGGGTAATTTTTCAAAATAAAAATAAATGAACCTAATAACTATGAAACCTTTGTAGTAAACCATTTAATTGCCAAGTCTTATGTGCCGACAGTGGTTCGCTTCGCACGGTAATTTGCTCCCAGGCGAGACTAGCAATTAATAATTTACTACATAAATTGTTTTAAGCAAGAAAATCATAAGTTTTAGTTGATTGATGCGACTGTACAAAAGTGGTCGAAGCGGCGGACCTATTATTGACAAACTATAAAGTGGGTTTAAGGTTGGTTCACATTAAATTGTGACCTTAGAGGGGCACGGTTTTAACCAGCTTCGGCGGCTGTCGTCCCTCCGCTCGCCTGTGCGTCAATAATAGACTTACCAAGTACACCATGAAAAAGTACGAAGCATCTTAAGGCAATGTTGTAATTTGCTCAACGCCTCAATTAAAAACTTTGATGATTTGAGCTTACGAATGAGTAAACAGATTTTTGTTGAAAATATATATGATACAAAGATGAATGCATGACATCTTTGTACATATTTTTTGATTTAACACATCAAAATTTATACCCTTAAATTTAAGTAATATGCCAACCAATTAATACGGAAACACCTAAGATGACATCTACCATTGCTAGCAGCCTCAGCTGATGTAATGGTTCAAAGATGGTAGTCAAAAGGGGTAAATTGAGCACCTTCATTGCTAGCAGCCTCAGCTGATGTGATGAAACGGCGTCAATTTACACGTTTCTAAATTGGTTAACTTAATTGAGCACTTTCATCACTAGCAGCCTCAGCTGATGTGATGGGACGGCGTCAAGGTATAAAGATTTAGGGATGAAACATGTTTACATTTTGCAACTGATGTTGGCAATATAATGTAAGTCTCATGATTCTAGGAATTGCAATTAGATATTGGCAATTGAGTGCAGCTCTACCTTATTGAGTACTTTCATTGCTAGCAGCCTCAGCTGATGTGATGAAACGACGTCAATTTAGATCCTAATTTTCAATGAAAATTAAATGGTTAAATTTATTTTACCGCGGGTGTTTAATTTTCTTGAAAAGTTATTATCAAAAATACTAAATTGAATTTTGAAAATTCTTTTAATGTATTTAATGCAACGTTAAAACCGTAAACGTGGGGTTTTTCTTTTAGTAGTAAATTGATCTACACCCGTAGGGGTTTTGGATAGAGTCAATTTTTACTGAAAAGGATAAACCGTTTCTACTTGAGTTGAAAAAAAACCCCACGTTTTCTCTGGTGAAAAAAACGACCATCTTTAAACCCTACGTTCTATAATTCAATTCGATTCCGTTCTTTTAATTTTGTTCTAATCCTAATAACGATCGTGTTCTTGCTTGATTAACCTTGTTTAATTGCTGTGAACATTATTTTTATCAGGATTTATACGTTTTAATTAGGGTTTCGTTTTTTATTTAGGGTTTTGTTTCAATCGCTTTTCTTAGGGTTTTAAGGGTATCGCTGCTGCTGAATTCGATTCTTTACTGTTATTAGCATTATGGAAGTCGGTTAGCTGCATATTGGGGCTTTAAATCTATGCCTTAACTCTGTTGAGGCATCCTTGGATTGAAGATTGACGTGGTTCTTCTTGTTTTTATTCTGTTTTTGCGATCGCATCTGTTCGCGGGTTGTGGAGAGATGGATAAGGGGTTTTTGGGGGATAATGTGGATGACATACGTGATATGTCTAAGGTAACTACGCGACGTCCCCGACCAGGTCGTGGGAAGGATACTTCTATCCGACAACAAGATAATTCTGATCCGAGTAATGTACCTACATCTGTGGGAAATTCTAATCCTAAGGTTAAGGTTTCCCATGTTGAGGTTACTGGTGCTCAAACGGATGGGAATGCTGGTCCAACTTCTGGTCTTGATGGAGTGACTGTCCTTGAGTATATCAAAGCTTTGTTTGGGGATGTGTCGATTACTAATGAGGAGGAAGCTCATCATTTTCTTCAACGGATTGAAGATGGCAAATATCCAATATGGGCTTTGTTGGATACTGAAGTTCATATAAGGGTGATGGATGAACTAAAGGATATTTGTGAGCCGTTTGCTGATGTTGGATCGAATCATAAGTCTCCTATTCCCGAGCCCATTTATGAAGATGTTAACATTTCTATTCCACGTAATGTGGTTGAAAAGGTTAGTTCTCGTTTAGAACATACTTTATATGGCTACTTTATTGGAAAAAGAATGGCGTTTCCTGTCGTTGAATACTATGCTAGGAGTAACTGGGCAAAACATGGTCTGAAAGGAATTATGATGAATTCCAAAGGATTCTTTTTCTTTAAATTTGATTCATTGGTTGGTCTAGAAGCTGTCTTAGAAGGAGGCCCCTGGATGATACGCAAATCTCCTATAATTCTCAACAAATAGGCTTTTGATACTTGTTTGCGTAAGGAAGAGTTAACTAGCATTCCGATTTGGGTTAAACTTCATGATGTTCCTCTTCAAGTCTTTGAAGAGGAGGGTATCCGATTGATTGCTAGTTTCATTGGTAAGCTTGTAATGCTTGATTCATATACTACTTCTATGTGCATGGATTCATGGGGTAGGAGTAGTTTTGCTAGATGTCTTATTGAGGTTAACTCTGATTCTGACCTTCTGGATACTGTGACTATTGGGCTCCCTTCTCTTACGGGGGAGGGTTTTATTAAAGAGAGTATACGTGTTGAATATGAATGGAGGCCCCCCAGGTGCAACTTATGCAAAATCTTTGGTCATACTCATGATCAATGTTCTAAGCAGGAGGTGAGGCCTCCTACACAGGTGATTAGCCCTTCTACTGTTTCTACTTCTCCTATTGTTAATCCTACTGTTGAGTTGGATGCTGATGGTTTTCAAAAGGCGGGTAAGAAAAAGAAGAGGAAGGGTAAAGCAAAGGCTACTAATGGGAATCAAACTGTTGGTACCTCAGTTAAACAGTTCAAATTTGTTCCTAAGGCAGCTACTAGTGAACCTAAGAAGGGAGTTACTACTATGGATAAAGCATCTACATCGTCTCAGTTGAAGTCTACTGGTAATACTTCTAAGGAAGTTAATGTTTCTACATCTAATCCGTATTCTGCATTGGTGATGGATGATGAAGATGATGAAGATCAAGTGGAAAATATGTTTGATGAATCGGCTAATCTTCTTAATACAGGGGCAAGTTCATCTCACACGTCTTCTGCTGGCTAGTTTATTTTTTAGTTTCTCTTTCTAGATGCATTGTTTTGTCTCTAGTTTTGTAAGTGCTTTTGGCTTGTCTTAAGCACTAGAGTTAGGTGGTTATCAAGCTTGTTAGCTTGAGGTTAATATGGTACTTCAGCCATATTCCATTTGTACTTAAATATTTTTTTGGTTAATCTACTTACCAGGGTGCAGGATTACTCCCCTTTACCCAAAAGATAAACCGTGTCTACTTTCCGTGTGAAGAGTAAGACTTAATCATATTCCTTTTCATGAATGAGAAAGGTATAATAGGGTAATTAGAATTGTCTAAATTCTAAGAAATAACTCATGGTAAATTTCTTAAGAAATTGCATGGTTAGGAGTTATTAAATTAGAAACTAGACTAATTACCGCAAAAGTGGTAAAAGGCAAACTAGAATGTTTGATCTAGTTGTTATGCTTTGACCATTTAAAGGTGCTACATACCATGATGGAGATGGTAGACCTAACTAAGGAAGAAATTGCATACCCAATTCTTTCAAGTTAATTGTATTGATGGATATTCCATCATTCACAAGTAGAATACATTTTTTGAAGTACCTTAGTAGTGTTACGTAAGGGATTACTCAAAGGTGTAGGAAAGTAAACAGCACGATATTTGCTTTTACTGGTTCTGCAACACTTATAATGTTATCAAACCCAATGGGAGCATTGTGTTGTAATTACTGAATAATGAGTTCATGCAGTGATCTTAAATTCAGTGGGAGCTACAAGTCTTGGTAGTAACCCATATTATCTCTAGAATCTCTAGGGATAAATACTTTCCAATTATAGACACTTGTGGTATTAAGGATAGCCGTGTACGTTTCCTTACTAGACGAGGTGATTCTATATCTACTTATATATCTATGACACAAATCATATTGATCAAATAAGCAAACTATTGACGTGTTGTTTATCTGATATGTGATGTTGTTCCATGCACAAGTGGGAGAAATCTTATTGTGTGCAAGCAACAACATAAAGGAATATGATTTAAAGGGTTCTCTTAACTGCAAGGTCAGAGATTGATGTTCTAATGTGTTTTATACACATTCTAATTTATAGAACACTTGGAGTTAATATCTACTTTCATTACTAGATATTAATGACAAGGTAAATTACATACTTTCATCATTGCAGCCGCAGCTGAAATAATGAAACTATGATAATTTACAAGTTTCTAAAATTAGATAATTATTAGAACAAGTGTCGATATGTTAGTAAGACTACTTCAAATGTAAATATTTATGTATTGTTGTAATGACATAAATAAATGAAGTAATCTTATACTACTTCAAAATTTAAATATTTATGTATTTTTGGAATGACATAAATATATGAAGTAATAAATTAACTTGAAATAACTATTGAAACCAAGTTGTGGGTTTCATCATTACTTTAGTTATACATGTTTATATTGTAAGATATAAATATGAAGTCTTTTATTGCTATAAGACTTATAACAAAGTAAGATGTTAACTTGTTATGTTTTTAATTAAGACATATACAAGAAGTCATTGAGTTGATCAATGATCTATAACGTAGATTGGGATTATAACAGTTTATGTCTTTTGTTAAGACATAAATATTAAGTGGCTTGGACTATAAGGCACTTATGTTATAAAGTATGCAATTGGCTTGGAAAATCTATTGTACCATTAAAGTGATTTAATTGGTAAATAGGTAAGCCAAAAACAAAATATATTTATCTCACATATTGTAAGATTGACTTACAATATTAATCTTGATGAAATACATAAGTTTATGGTATGTTCATTTAGGAAAATCAAACTCTTGAAAAATTGTTTGATTTAAGATAACTATATCTTCTTCTCTTCCTAAAGATATCAAGGTTAGAAAATTGAGTATGGATTAGATATACTCAATTAAGACTCCAACCTAGAAGATTAATAAGACACCATTTAATATGGAATGTGATCAATCACATTAAGTCTTAAAATTGAAGTTCGGAATTTGTTAAACTACTTGTTGAGTAGGTTATTAACAAATTAAGGTTAGAAACTGTCAATATGTATTTGTAAAGTCCCAAAAGAGAACAAGTTTAGTGTTGCTCTATTTGCTAAGCATGTATAGGTAATCTATAAATTGCAAAAGGCGAGTGGGAGTTTTATCTTCAAAAGATAAAAATTACAAGATACATAATCTTCTAAATACGCTAGCAAAATCATAATGAGGATTTAACATGTTAGTGTTAAATCTCAAGATGATGGAATTATTATTCATAGATCCGCAAGGATATCTCAAATATTTGTAGAATATGTTGAGGGTTATGAGTTACAGGATAGTGATATGCCTGTTAATAAATTGCAAATGTTATTTGGCAAATTACTCATACTATGAATAAATTAGATGCTGTCCAAAAGATAACTAGTTTGGAAACGTAGTTAATCTTGAACTCTATAGTTACACTATAGAATGGAAATGAATTTCTGCAAAGGAAATGAAAATCCTAGAGATTTAAATTCTTGTGTAGAAATCATAATGGACAAATTTGTATACATATTTAATATGTGAAAAGATTATCAATCACAATTAAGCAATTAAATGTGATTGAAATTCTTTCTAAGCACATTAAATATATAAAGATTATGATTGTCATTATTAGTTTCATTTATATGAAATTAATAATGGAATGTCAAAACTCTTTCTTGGATAATTACTTGAGCGAGGACGAAAAGTAATTGAAAGGAGTGTTTGAATTCAAATAATCTTTAATAGTATACAAAAGTGCAAATCATTTGTAAATGGATTAATGCATGCATCTAAAAGATATACTTATTTTAGTTATTAAATCTAGTTTTGATTTATAATTAAAATTAAGATATTTCTTAATATTTCTGAAAGCTAGTGGGAGTGATGTATTTATTTTCTTATTTCATATATGTTATATAACATATGGGAAGTAACATTCCATTAACATTAACATTATATGTTAAGACTAAGTTTGGAATGAAACTTCACATGGAAATTTAGGAAATAAAACCTTGAACATTGTGTTTATTGATTATAAACATAAGCGGTAAAATAACCGATTCTAAAAGAACATGATATTCTATTAGAAGATCTAGATAGAAACATATCTTTGAAAAGATATGACATGAATAAATCTAACGTTGACAAAAGGTTTATTCATGCACATCATGTTGCTTGTTGTATCATGCTTGAATAAAAGATGATTGACAACATTAATATCTAATTATAAATTATTAGATAGTTAAGTGTAATGGATATGGTTTAGAATTTACATCCTCAGCCTGGATTTGTTCCAAAATTCTAAATATGAACCATATGGCAAGTTATTGCTTGATTGATATTGTGCTCAAATCTTGAAGGATTTGAAGATATCAAAACATTACACAATGGATATTAAAGTTTACGGAACTTGAAAAGAGCATATTGTTGTTTGGATACAATGATGCTAGTAAGATTGAGGTGACACTCAATGCTAGTCATGGTGAGAGCTCATCCTTATTAGGAGACCATGTATACTAGTTATGCTCAATATGAGCATGGTTGCATTATACATAAAGAATTAGAATGCTTTAACTACAAGGTTTGGTAGTTTAATTGTCATAAATTCGTGCATAAGGATGTCACGCATTTTATGAAGTATGTGGCAATATCTAGGTAGATGAATGCACACATACAAGAATTTCATTATATTGAAATAAGTATTCTCAAAATTCCGATAGATCAACATTAGTTGATTTATGCCTTATCAACAAGTATGTGGAACATGACTTGTGGCATAATTCATTAATGAGTATTGTCATGCATTGATCTAGTTAGTATTTGGATAAGGGATATTAAAGCAATATTATTTTAATGAAATAAAGTGTGGATAACGTTTATTCTCATTATTAATATTGTATCCTATATTTGCATGTTTAAATCCATGAATAACTTATGTTATTCTAAATAGTCCGTTGTCGATTAATAATATGGGAATATTATTGAATTAAGACAAATGTGAGGATTGGTAGAATGTACTGTAAGGTTGAGACACCAATATCACATGATATTCAATATTGGATAAATTGAATATAGGACTTATCCCAACCACATGATTATACTTTATGGATCGTCGTCATCAAGTATATCATGAATATTTATCCTCAGACTTAAGATACCAGGTGACTGCCGAGGATGTAGCTCATTTTCTGTAAGATGGTCTAACGCTAACCGTAAAAGGTAGTTATAAGGGCAATTTTCGGAAAATGATGTGAAATTCAAGGGTTATGCTCGTAGTCAATAAAGGATTTGTTCCTTCAAATTTGTTTTGAAGTATAATACTGCTGGGCCCCTCGTAGGGTTGACAAGATGTTTGTATGGCCATACCCAAAGTCTATCTGGAAGACGTTCAGATGATTTGGTAATCTTGATCAATCATAAACAACGAAAAACATAATAGTTAATTATGGAATGACAAAGATCCATATCCAAATTAACTTGGTATTAGTAACAAAAGGATAAGTATGATGATTAATTTCATCACGTGGTTTTTTCCAGGAGAACCACAACTCGGATCGAGCTGGGGGCATTGGGAAGGTAAAGCTAGGCTGACCCATGTCATTACTATATTAATGTTTATCCAAGTGGGAGCTGTTAGAGTTTGTGTATAAATATTAATATATGTATGTCCGGTTTCGAACCTGAGACTTCAGGATTGCACACATTACGTATGAGTCTAAATGTATTAATAATTAATATAATGATTTATGATTAATTATTAAATCACAAATATTTATATGATCGAACAAGGAAAGTGGAGGGGGTTGAGTGTCGATTTATGGAACTTGAGGAGGTGTTAGACTCAAACTTGGTGAGCAAGTTTAGAGTGTATATAAACCCCTTTAGGTCAATATAATCGAACGACAATAAAATATATACTATATCCCTAAACCGATTTTAATATTGGTTCTCGCTATTTTCCTTGCACCCACTGACAAACTGTTACGAAACAGTAAACATATAAAGATTCTATGCATGTGCATGTATTGATACTTGTATAATGCATGCGCATGATTATTAGATTATTCTTTCACATTCATGTTAGATTGAACATGATGTGGACTTAGTGGATTCGATCATGTATTATCAAGAACATCAAACCCTAGTTGTTGTGATGTTTTATTTGTGATACATGAATCTAGCTTTTCACTTTGAGACGCTAGTAATACGTGTGTACAGGAACGAGTGACAAGCTTACTTTAGCTTGTGATCTTGGAAGTGTTACTTACCCTTGTCGATCCATCCTAAAACCATATTAGGGTTTATATTGTTCTTGGTGATCACACGATTCCTTGTTCTTGCTAGGAATCAAATAAGGTACGCTCTCTATTTAGTTTTATGTTAATTAATTTACATGTTAATTGTAGATCTTTCCGCTGCGCATACTTGTGATGATTATGTGTTTATAGTGTTTTTATGATTCACATATTCCAATAGAAAGAAATGTCAAATCTGATTAAGATGATCGACGATTTGATCTAGAATGAACATTATGACCCACCCTAATTACTACTTCGATAGACCAAGCTTCAAGTGGAGCAATTTGCACACCTTTTTCATGAGTCAAATCTTCTATTTAATGTATTAGATGTAGTCCACATGCATGTAGTCTAATGCGTTCTTTTTTCTTGATCTTAATTAGTAACATTTTAAAATCAATTTGAATACGCAATTGGTAGGTCGCAAGTATATATCATTAGGTTAATTGCTTTTGTTCAAAGAAAACAACCATTAGCAACGATATGCAGGGTAATTAATGAATGTTAAGTTACAACTGCAAGCTTAATTGGAAATAACATGTAGCACACTTTATATTAAATGCATACATCACTTAAAAATTGATTCATAACTAATTAATATTAATTTAAAATTACATCTTTCCTAAATCACAGGAACAACGGCCTATATATTTGGCACACGAATCCTATCCTTATACCAAACCACAAGGACGAATTTGCATTGCTTACATCATATCTTCTTTCTCTCTCACACACTTTTTAACAAACAAAATCTAGCTAATAATATCTATTGATCACAAGATTCATTCAAGATGATGATGATGATGATGATTATGATAGCGGGCTTCGTGGATTCTATAAGGACACCAATCCAAGCTTGGTTAGACAAGGTACTATATAGTGACGACCACCAAAAGACCACCAACATAACGGTCAAGGAAGTTTGTATTGATAGCCCTCGAGTGGACTGCATCGTTTGCTTATCAGACGTGGCGTTAGGAGAGAAATACGCGATGTTAGAAAGGTGCAAACATGGTTTTCATGTTGAGTGTGCAGAAGCATGGCTAAAAGACCATCCAAGCTGCCCACTTTGTAGAACACCTATTTCTGGTGACGATCAAGACACCCACAAACACACGGTCTACTTAAAGAAGTTGTATGAGATCACAAGCTGTTACAGTTTTCGTGTCATGGAGACCCTGGCTAGTTGGCTAACCAAATCGTTTAGCCAGGATCTTCAGTCCACTCTTTCTGAGAGTTGCAATTACTTATGATATCATTTCGTTGTCTAAAGCGCACGAATTCACCACACATATAGTTTTGAAACATACAAGATGTCTTTCTTTTTTTTTTTTCTTTTGATGCTATACGGCCTGTTTTTCTGTAATTAGTTCATACTAATATACGATACTCATGTAAAAGAAACTTTGGTTACATATATACTAGTACTTTGCCTAATACTATTAGCCCACTTTTGCGGTTTTACCAACCAATGAAGTAAGACTACTTGTGATTCGTGAATTGTACTAGTAAATATTAATCATGACTTTTGGCGCTTAAACAACTTAAAAATGCAAATACTATAGAATGAAGATGGTGGAAGTTACTATACGAGGAAGTCAAGTGAAGGCAAGGACGAATGAGATGAGTTGAAGTTAAAAGAGAGAAATTATTCAAAAATGATAGTAGTTTCATGCCCATCTATGATTAGTTTTTGGATAAAGGGATGTTATGAACAATTATTATTTTAATGAAATAAAATACTTGTTATGTTTGATTATCATTTTCTTATGTATTTGCATGTTTAATCCTTGAATATATATTGATTATTCTAAATTGTCCGTTGTCGCTTAATGATATGGGAATATCATTAAATTAAGACAAGTCTGAGTATTGGTAGAATGTACTTGAAAGTATATTGATGCGTTGTCATACAAATTTCACATGATATTCAATGAATTGAGTATAGGACTTATCCCAACTTCATGAGTTTACTTTATGGATCTAGTCATCAAGTAAATCATGTTTAATTGTTTATATAGTTATCCTCATACTTGAGATACCAGATAACTGTCATGGATGTAGTGCATTTCTGTGAAGCAATTTACCGCTATACGTAATTGGTAGCTATAAGGATTGTTTTCAGGAGTGTTGCAAAGTTCATGGGTTATGCTCGTAGTCAAAAGAGAATTTGTTCCTTCAAATTTGTTCGAAGTTTAATACTGCTGGGGCCCTCGTAGGGTTGGCAAGATGTTTGTGTGGCCACACCCAAGATCTCCCCTGAATAAGTTCAGAAGATTTGGTAATCTTGCTCAATCAGAAACAACGAGAAATAGAATGGTTAATGTATGACTAGAATCGAACTCGGGACCATGGGATTGCACACATTATGTAACACCCCGACCCGACAAGGGTAGAGATGTCACAACAATAATGACATATCAGAAACATACACAAAGCATACATCTTCAATAATACAAAAGAATACAAAGGTTACAAAGAATTTCAAGGGAATACAAAATTACAAAGGAATAAATACTAAGGCTGACAATATAAATTCTTTTAGTCATCTCTATAACAAAAATATCTATCACAGTGTAGTCTTCTAAGTCCAATGGTACTCTCCACTCATACCCAGCTTCCTACTAAAACCTGCCGCAGGAAAAGAAATGCGGCTAAGCTACGAGAGCTCAGTGAACAGATATAACGGTAGCAAAGCAGTAATAAATAATAGTGAACAGTAAGTGAAATACGAATCAATCAGAGTTATGGCATAAGAAAAGGTAACAGTAATGAGAAGTACAAGGGTATAAGGTATAGGAAACAGTAATCATCTACGAGCCCAGTAACAGTAACAACAACAGTATCATCATGTAACCATATAGAGGGGAGACCTCTCAGTAATCAGTAAATATGAGGGGAGTCGTCAATCAGTAAGTGGAGTAGCTAGCTCCCAGAGTGTGAAAGACGTGTATCGCACACACCATCAGTCACCAGTAATAACAGTAATCAGTAATCCGTAATCAGTAATCAGTACAGTTCTAGGATGCATCCATACGCCCCAGGTGGCCATAAACCTCCCAACACACCAAATAAAATACAGTCAGGGACGGAACAGGTCATCACTCTCCTGCCCTAGAGTCATGCCATCGGTGCATCAATGACATGGTCATGAAACCCTCATGACCAGTTATGGCTCGTAGTATCAAACTGTGGGTCAGTGGTCAAGTATCAGTATTCAGTATTCAGTTTAGTTTCATAGGTCAATATCCATTTCAGTATATCAGAAAGTTCATATCAGATGGTTCAATAACAGAAGGGTCAATAACAGTAGGTTCAATATCAGAAAGGTCAATATCAGAAAGTTTAGGTTCATAGAAAAGATCTTGATTCAAAGGTTTCATATTAAGCTTATATTTAAAAATAATCTTTCAGTGACTTTCATAAAATGATGTTTAGTAAAACCTTTTATAAAGATAGTCTTTAAAAGAGATTTTCATAAAACCCTTAGTGCATTTTCAATTCAACATTGGTATAACGTCGTATTCAAAAGCTTTTCTCAAAACATTTTCAGATATAATTAAGAAAGGTTTTCCCATTTCAGTTTCAATATCAAAAGGTCCATATCAGAAGTTCATATCAGAGGGTTCAATATCAGAAGGTCCATTATCAGAAGGTTCAATATCCGAAGGTTCAATATCGGAATATTATAACAAAGGGGATCATAGCAATGGCATAAATACTGAAACTGACAGATCAGAAAAATGAAAGAGATCATGAGAAACCTGTGAGAAGGTCAGAATATCTGTACCTTAGACCGCAACTGAAAACACAACCAGAAACATAAAGATCAGAAGCAACTCCATCTTCAGCGAATCTACGCAAAATCATTATCGTCTTATTATTAATAAGTTATTTTAAATCAGATACTCATTTTGGTCGGCTTTCCTTTTTTTTTGTAACTTTCCACTTTTAGAAACTTGCCATTTTTGTAGCTTGTCATATTTAGTAATTTGTATAGATTTGGATCACAAATGACAATTAAATAATATAAATGTTTGGTGTGATCACTATAATAGTTTAAGGTTTATTTATGACAAAACACCAAGGTCTAGGTCTAAATGTGTAAACTTTTAGAGTTTCGGGTCTAAAGTGTCAATTAATGTTTAAGGCCCATTTAAAGGGGTGCGTTTCATAACTAAGTAGTATAATACTGATTTTATAGACCTTGACTCATACACACGAATCTGCATGGAACCCCACTGATTACATACAACACCTTTACTCTACATACTCTTGTCCATGACATGAATTATGACTCCCATTTGTATCTTTCTTTAACCTTTAGAAAAACAGTTACTGAATTGTATTCTAAACACAAATCACGCTTCAAAGACCATACTCAAAAGTATTCTCAAACGCATCTTGACAGGTTGAGACACGATTCGACAAAAGACACACCTCGCGGGACATGATCGACCACCCATTTTAGCATGCAACGTGACACACATAAAAGACCTCAAAACTAACACCACAAGACACTATACCAATTTCAGCTTATAGACTCATTCACCTCGAGACACAAGGCACAAACAGACACACTCGACCTCAACTACACCCGCACACAAAACACAACTACCAAACTTGATACTATGCGAATCCCATACATAAAATCATAACTTCAACCCTAACCCCCTTCGTGGAACCATAATCAACCCAACATACAATAGAGACACGACGAGATGAACACCCTTTTAAGTATGCACTCGCGACACACACCAGACCTGAAGTCCATCGATAAAGACCCTAAACAACTCTTGATCCCACGTCTATTTTATAGTCGATAAATATATATGGTTGTTCCCGTTATTTTATGTGGTACTCTTTATGATTTCATGTGATCATATTAACATGTAATACGAATAATAAGGTCAAAAACAGATTCATAACAGGTTTACATGTTTCATAGGTATATAGGTCATATTAAGTGTCGAGTACATAAGAAAACAAGAGCGATGTTTGGCGGTACCTTGCTGCTATGCGAGGCAAGAAAAGAGAGCGAGAAAATGAGGCAACGATTACAACCCCACGAATCCAATACGCAGCTGCAATTTATACCCCAACGAATGAGCACCAATGACCCTCGAATCTGTTATATAGTACCGCGACCACAACCTTGTTGGATTTAAGCCAAAACCACACCCTTGCTTGTCTTTTGAATCGCACAAGAAGAAGAAGATGAAGTAGCAGCCACCAAAGGTCCCTTTTGTTTTGTTTATTGTATCGAACAGTAGGAAAAAAAATGGCAGCCGACCAAAAGGTTGTAGGGTTTTTAGGTTTGAGTTTGGAGGACTTTGTGTGTTTTATAAAAAAAATGATGTGCATGAATCTTTGGTTTAAAACAAACCGTGTGAGGTGTTTGTCAAAGTAGGAAAGGTGCTAATTTCATGAGATTGATTGATCACATTAATGTTAGTGTATCTTGAAAAATGTTACATGATTTGATTCGGTTATGACATTATTTGGACGTGTGAAAGTATTTAAAAAGAAAAAGAATGTACCATTTGTTAATCACAAGTCTCATTATCGTGTTAACGGTTAGTTACTTAGGTTATGTCCGGAATGAAACGTTTTAATGCGTTAACGTCTTTTATGAATTTAAGATCAAGGGTATTCTGGGTATTTTACATGTTCAAAAATTCTGGGTTTTACACATTACGTATGAAAGATTAATGTATAATAATTAATATATATAAACCGTTATATATTTAATTATTTGAACACAAAATAACGACTAACGGACGTTAAGTAATTAACAGGAATTGACTAACGACCGTTAGTGAATAAAGGAAGGACTATAGGTGTAATTAGAGGAGCAAGAAAGTTCTAGAATCCCTTGGAGAGGGATGGGCCGATCGGCCTAAGGGTTTCCAAACCCAATTCTAGACAAACTTGTCCTACAAGATTACATGCCTATAAATACAAGGCTTAGGGGTTAGGGTTTATTGATTCTTGCATTCTTGCTATAACCCTAAACCTTTCTTTCTTCTTCCTTTGCTAGAGCCGATCGAACAAACCCTTTAGGGTGTGTTGATCCTTGTTTTTTCTTAAACAAAAATTGTTTTGGTTTCTTGTGTTCAAAGATCTAGCAATCTAATTAATCGGCTATAGTACGTGTGTACAAGACCTTGGTATAAACTCACTATAGTTTATACATCTTGGATTGAGATACAAAAAAGGTAAGGGGTATCTCGCTAATCCACTTGTTAATTAAAAGAAGAAGATTTGAAGTATTGATTCTTGTTATTGCTAGGATCAAAGGTACGTGTCTTTTATTTTCGGTTAATCTCTTATATGTTAAAATATGATCATACGCTTCCGTATATGTGTTTGATTGATTTAGAATAAATATATGATAGTCATGGTATTAAAATTCTAACAACTTTAAGATCGAAGCGTTTGAACTGATCGAGTCAGGTTCATTAAGAGTTTCTCACATTAGTCAAGACTAATGGATAGAGTTAATCAATGTAAAGATGTTGTGTATATTTTGATTGATAATAGAGATTACAAGGTGTATAAATAGAATACATAATTACACTCTATCACCCTCTAATATATAAACATGACTAATACTTATAATACTTGTCTAATATCCCCCCTCAAGCTAAGCGTGGGAAACAAGCTGTAGCTTGTCTCGTAATGTCACAAATCTGTCAATAGGTAATGGTTTTGTAAAAACATCAGCAATTTGATCATGTGTAGAGATAAACTGAACAGATAGTCTCCCTTGAGCAACTTTTTCTCGCACAAAATGAAAATCAACCTCAATATGTTTCATACGACTATACGAGCATGGAAAACCGGATTTGCAGACAAATATGTAACCCCCAAATTGTCATACCATAATATCGGAGCAGATTTCACAGGCACCCGAAGTTCTCGCAGTAGAGACTCAAGCCAAGTAAGTTCAGCCATTGTGTCAGCTAAGGCTTTATACTCAGATTCAATAGATGACCGAGAGACAGTCCGTTGTTTCCGTGCCGACCAAGAAACAAGATTAGGACCAAGATAGATAGCAAATCCCTCGATGGATCGACGGTCATCCGGGCAACCAGCCCAGTCCGCATCTGTATAAGCATGTAGAGTAGATCCAGAGGCTCGTTTGAAAAGGAGACCATCATTCAGGGTGCCATGTAGGTATTGGAGAATCCGCTTGACAGCAGACCAGTAGTTTTCTGTTGGGGAATGCATAAATTGACAAACCTTGTTTACAGCAAAGGCAATGTCCGGGCGAGTTAATGTGAGATACTGAAGAGCCCCGATGACTTGTCTATACCGAACCGGGTTATCAAAACTTGGGCTGTCACCAAGTGTTAAAGGAGCCGTTGTTGAGCATGGAGAAGAGACCGGTTTGGACTGCGAAAGACCAGCTTTGGTTAATATTTCCAAGATATACTTTTTCTGAGAGAGGATAACATCCGAACCATTTGATTTGACTTCAATACCCAAGAAATAAGAAAGAGGACCCATATCTTGAAGGGCAAACGTAGAACTTAGGCTCTTAACAACATGGTTAATGGCTGTATCATTGTTGCCTGTTAAAATAATATCATCCACGTAAACTAGCATGTATAGAAAGGTGCCTGTAGAAGAATAAATAAAAAGAGAGGGATCAGTTGTGGATCCTCTAAATCCCAAGAGATGCAAGGCCTTGGACAATCGTTGAAACCATGCTCTAGGGGCTTGTTTCAGCCCATATAAAGACTTGTGGAGCAGACATAGATGATTCGGCTTAGCAGGGTCCACAAAACCTGTAGGTTGTCGCAAATAAACAGTTTGCTTTAAATCACCGTGTAAAAACGCATTCTGGACGTCCAACTGACGAAGGGACTAGCCGCGGCTGACCGCCAACGAAAGAATAACCCGAATAATAGTTGGTTTGACAACCGGACTGAAGGTTTCATGATAATCAACACCAACCTGCTGATTAAAACCTTTTGCAACCTCAATTGGCAATGGGCAACAGAAGCACGTACAACAGAAAAAGCAACTTTGTGAACAGGACGAGGAAGCGGAAGGCGGAGAGAATAGAGCCCAATGTTGCTAGCCTGATTCTGCATGGTAACTGGTGCTGGCCAGTTGATTGGAACTCAAAATTTTCTATACTTAGCACCTTGCGGATCCCTAGTTTAATTGATGGTGCAAATGATGAAGCTGTTTGGGTGACAAGGGCAGGCACAAGACTAAGTTCACTACAAAGACTGCTTGGTAGGATTTGATTTGAAGGGCAGAAAGTGGCATGGAGATCTATGATCTGGTTTCCACAAAGTATACCAAAGTACACTTTTGTCGTATCGATGGCTGTTGAGGAGAGATTGATGACACATGACAATATTGCAAGATGGAATCCTGATGACTACATGGAATGTGCACTGTGTAAACAATGTCTTGACTCCCATGAACATCTATTCTTTCAGTGTGCCTATTCAAGGATAATCTGGGAAAAGATGCAGACAATGCTTGATAGAAAGTTTTCTTACAACTAGAAGATTATCATAGAGGAATTTGTCAAGTTGACTGCTAACAGAAACATATGGAGCATTCTTAGAAGGCTTGTTATTGGAGCAACAATATACTTTGTGTGGCAGGAAAGGAACAATAGGTTTTTTAAAAAAGTTGAAAGGACGATTGCTGAGAATCTAATCCAGAATATCATTGAAACCATTAAGATGAGAATGATGAGTTTCATAGTGAGAGATTCTACTGCAGTTGCATAAGCTGAAGGAAAGTGGAATGTGAAACTGAAGAGAATCAATGTCAATGTATAGCAAAAGATAGCATATAGTATTAGAATAATGAATTAGGCCTACAATACTTGATTAAAGTTAGCTATTTGTGTGGATTCTAATTAGAGTATCATGGGGATTGTCTATTCACTATATATATTAAAGCAGGGCGTCGATGATGAATAAAAAAATGATAAAACTTTAGCCCATTACCTTAGCCCACCACATGGCCCAATATACCTTATATGTTTTGGAAAATGACACAAAATACCCCTGAAGTCGTGGCCTCTTTGCAAAAGGACTCCTTTTTCACAAAGTCTAAAAAAAGTGGCTAAAAATATCTCACGTACTATGTGACACTTTGTAAAACCAATCCTATTTTACATGTTTAGCATAAAAATTAAACGCAAAAAAAAAAAAAAAAAAAAAAAAAAAAAAAAAAAAAAAACGCGCGTTATGATTGGAAACAAAGTAGAATAACACATATAAATATCTTGATGTTACTTATAGTACTCTGTATTGCTAAAATGTTTTGACTGACATGGCTGCAAAAAACTGATGTCAATCACCCCGTCGCAACGCGCGATTTTTTATTATTATTATTATTATTATTATTATTATTATTATTATTATCAAATATTATTATTACCCCGTCGCAACGCGGGATTTATTATTATTATTTATTATTATTATTATTATTATTATTATTATTATCAAATAGCATAAAGATTCAAATGTTTTTGTTCGTTAAGAAGCTTACAAGTGTTCAGATCTGCTATGATTATTCAGTTTTGTATGCTACATTAGAAAGATTGAAGCTTTATAGCTTTGGTTCAAACATTTAAATTTTAAGTTGACTTCGTTATTGGTGTGTTATAATTGATACAATTTGTTGTCGTGTCGTCTTAAAAAAACTAAGCTTTGAGGTTTTATATTATTTCAAGGTTCAGCTTTCAATTTCGAGATGAGATGAAGAAACTTCTTTGATTTGGCAACAATCTGATACGCTCATCGGTGATGGGGAGAAAGTGTATATTTGTACACCGCCGCAACGCGGCGGGGTCGTCCCACTCGTTGATACTCATAGCATAGAATCTATGTACTTTTTGTGAAGTATATAATAATATTTCTCCTTTCACAAATAAAATAAAATAAAATAAAATAAAAAAATAAATAATAATAATAATAATAATAATAATAATAATAATAATAATAATAATAATAATAATAATAATAATAAATTATTTTTCTTCTATTTTCACTCATTTATGTTTAGAAAGGAATTCATAACAAATAAAAATAAAGAGGATGTTTGTTTAAACTTTAAGGTGGGGCTTATGAGCTTAAAATAAGCGCACAAAAATGTTTGTTCAAGCTTATTTTGAGGCTTATTTTGCAGAGGGTGAGAATGTGGACTTATTAAAGAAGGGATCGCCTATCCCCAACCCCAAATTTATTATTCCCACCCCCTACTTTTTTGCATTTTTTTTTTAATAATTTTGTTTATATAAAAAAACTATAAACCTGAAATTGCGGAAAGGCTTATTTCGCAGAGGGTGAGAAGGTGGACTTATTAAAGAAGGGATCGCCTATCCCCACCCTTTTTTTTTTAATTTTTTTATTTTTTTTTTATTTTGTTTATATAAAAAAAACTATAAACCTGAAAGTGCGGAACATAAAATATAAAGTTTAATAAGTCAAACGCTTAAAACTGTCAGAAATATGAAACAGAAACCGACAAAAAACAAATAAATAAAGGACAAAAGGAATATAGGGCCGAGTTATTCAAGCCCCCCTATAGGGGGGGTGTTGACTTTTTGTATGCTGCTACCGTCTGTACTGTCTGCTTTAAAATTTGTATATGTTGACCAAAATAGGCGGAGCCCACATGGTAGGGGGGGCTTGTATAGTATATCCCAGGAATATAATCATAGGGGGTTTGTATAGTGTACCCATTAAAGAGGTGTCAAGTATACATGTACTTTTTGATCATTTTACTTATGATAAGCTCATAAGCCCATCATATAAGCTTAGTCAAACACCCCTTAATCCTTGTTCCGTCCTAGCACCCAAACGTACAGTGCATTACAAGTAAAATGGTTCTAGTAAAGTGTTACGTAACTAATACGTACATATATATTATCATCGATCTACATGTAGGAAACTAACAATAATACACGCATATGACTATACGAGTAACTGCAATATTAATTCTGCATAGATTAATTATATATGCGTGACTAGCTAGCTAGGCAGCTACTCAAGAAATGAATCAACATTCTGAACGGAGCGATGGAAAGCCAGAATATCATCTGGAACATTCGCAGTCTTATCCTTATTACTAGATATTATAGTTTCTCGTATCACCTTCTTCATCATCGTATCCTCATCTTCACTCTTCTGTTTCTTATATATATAGTTAAATATTTAAGCCGGATAAGAGAGAATCGAATGACACGTGCATAACATATATACTGTTAGCATTGAATTTATGCTACTTAGAAGTGATGGTCATTTTGGCATTTAGAATAAATGTGTCAAGTGTAATATGTATTAAAAGTGTGGCCTTAAGGCATTAGAAATGTTAGTATCTTATGTATAAGTGTAGTGCACATCTTAAGTCCACACAAGGTCCAACAAAAGCCCATCAAACCCATTTAGAGTTGATGGCAGTCACGTATAACCACACACACTCTTTAGTTTCAATGTATGCCTCATTTTAGATAAGAAAAAGAGTGTGTGTGTGTGAGAGAGTAACACCCCAAGCCATTGTATCTTTTCTTTCTCTTTGAAGATAATATACTTTGACTTGAAATTTATACATAAGATCCACATACTACTCTTGTTCTCTTATTGTGTTTGTGAGTGTCATCTAGTAAGCTTGTGTTTGTGTGACATAGTGGAAGCTCTCGGTTCATCTTCTCCAAGTGAAGTCGAGTGTTACAAGTGGTATACATAGAGCAAGATTCAAGGTAGGAGTATCCTTATTATTTTTGCTTGACCCTAAAGATTAAAACAAACTTTGTTATTTTTCTTTCATTAGAAAGGTTACAAATTGTGTTTTTATTCTTTTCGATCCACAAAAATTAAGGATAAAGTGTGTTTGTTAGAAGTGGGCAGTGAAAACTTTGGTAAAAAGTTTAGTATTTTGTGGTGTTCTTGGTCTTCAGATCGTATATCATCACCAACTTTGTAAAAGTTGTTTTGTTGATTATTTTAATAATTGAGGTGAATTATTGAAGTTGGTATAGTTGGTAGATAAGTGGCAGAGAAGGTTGGAAGTGTAAGAAATATGCATGGGCAAAGCATGGGGAATTGAGAAAAAGGACAAAAGTTGGTGAAAAGTAGCAGATTTTTCGCATTTGAAAAAGTCAAAGGTGTCTAGGAATTGCATTTCTCTCGGAATTGCTTCATTTCTCTCGGAATTGCACATTTCTCGCAATTACTGCTGTTTCATCGGAATTCATCTCGCAATTGACAATTTTGTCGCAATTCAGTGCCTGTCTCGCAATTCCTCTATCGCATTTCACTCTCGCAATTGGCGCAGGTCTATCGAAATTGGCCAGTCTCGCAATTCAGCAAAAGTCTCGCAATTCCACCTCTATCGCAATTGAGTCTCGGAATTGGTGTTTTTATCGCAATTCATCTCTGAATTGTACCAGTCTCGCAATTGCAACATTATTTCGCAATTGGTGGTGTTTTATCGCATTTGGTCTCGCAATTCATACTTAAGACCCGCAATTGGTGCAATTTTCGGAATTGGCAACTTCAGTCCTTGTACTTTCAGCAGAATTAAGAGATCTTTCGGATTTGATACTTTTGGCCCTCGCAATTGTGATTAAACGACTTCAAAGTTAGATAACTTTTAAGGATTTGATTCGAACGTAATTTCGTCAACTCGAAAGTGAACTCGGTATTTTTACTCTTGTATAAGAGTGTAAAATACTTCGACAAACGGTTATCTAACCTTTTGTATAAAAGTGTTAGATTTTATATAAATTACCGATTTATATAAATTAGATATATCTCTATCTAAATTGATATTTTGCCATAATTTGTATAAATTTTGGTCAAATTGAAATTTCTATAGAAATTGTTGAGTTTATCTAAATTGTAATTTACATAACTTTTGTCGAAATTGTAAACTTTTGACTTTGTCCTAATTATACTCTAATCAAGTTTTGTAACTTTATTTAAATTTGTTTCGTTCAACCAATCCTACAACTTCATCGATCATCATCAACAAACCAAGACTTCACAACAACATCAACCAAGTTCAACCATCAACAACAACGTCTCCTACTTTGTTGCAAAGATCCTAAATCCAATTTATCATACATAATTTTAAAGATGACTACACAACAAGACATTCATGCCGCAGGTTTAGAAAACCGACCTCCTATGTTAGAAAAGGGTGGTTACCTTCCATGGACGAGTCGTATGCTTCGATATATGAGATCCAAACCAAATGGACAAGGTATCCTCTTGGTTAACTCCGTTAAAAAAGGTCCATTCCAGCCTGGTGAGATTGAAGAAACAGCTGGAAACCCTAATGCAGAACCTCCCGTCGATCCAACGTACCGACCCAAAGAGGAATCGGATTACACTGAAGCAGATTGGAAGAAAATTGAAGCTGATCACCTAGCAATGCATCTAATCCAACTCGGTCTACCACAAGAAATATTTTGTGCTGTAGATAGCTGTGAAACCGCCAAAGAAATGTGGGATCGAGTTAGACGTCTTTGTCATGGTACAGAAATTGGCATTCAAGAAATGGAAAACAAGCTTCTGACTGAATGGGAGAAGTTCACAGCAACACCAGCTGAACAAATTGAATCTTACTACACACGGTTTTGTACTCTAATGAATGAGTTGATCAGAAAGAATTTGGCACCAAAACAAATTGTTCAAAACATCAAGTTCATAAACAACCTTCCAGACGAATGGGGACGATATGTTACTATTGTCAACCAAACTAAGAATCTTCATGATGTGAACTACGATCAACTCTATGACTTTCTCAAACAAAACCAAGCTGAGGCAAATGAAGTCAGAAAAGAGAAACAAGCAAAACAACAAGATCCTCTTGCACTCATAGTCCAATCACCTACACCTGCAACAGTCAGTGCACAACCATCATCATCATCATCCACTCAGCAATTCATGCAACAACAGTATATTCCACAAACACCATTCTACCCACAACAACAACATGTAATCCCACAACAACAATACCCACAACACCCAGATCAAGACGATCAGGATGAGTCAACTACTGCTTTGACTCAAGCTTTTGCTTACCTATCAAAAGCATTCCAAGGACGTTACTCCACACCCACCAACAACAATCAACGAATCTCATCGAATACTCGCAACAAGCAGATTGCACAGCCAAGTTTCAACATGGGACAGCAAGGACAGATGGTTGGGGGATATGGGAATCAGCAGGGATATGCTCCAAAATATCAGATGGGTAATCAGAATATAGGGCAGTATGTTGGTAATCAGATGGGTCAGTTTGCAGGGAATCAGATGGGTAATGCTGTTGGTAATCAAAGGGTACAGAATGCTGGGAATCAGTTTGGGAATGTTGCTCAGGGAGCTGGGAATAGAAATCAGGGAAATGTGATGAAGTGCTTCAATTGTCAGGGTATTGGTCACATGGCTAGGAACTGTCAAGACAAGCCGAATAAGAGGGATCCAGCGTATTTGCAGAAAGCATTAATGTTGGCAAACAAGGAAACGGCTGGGCTTCAGTTGAGTGCAGAAGAGAATGACTTCATGGCTATTATGGATGCTTCAGAAGATCAAGAGGACATCGATGCAAACTGCATTTTTATGGCAAATCTCCAGGAGGCAAAGTACGACACAGACTCAGAAGCACCTCCTGCTTTTGACACTAATGCGGTTTCTGAGGTACAACCATATGCTACATGTCACAATAATGAAATGTTTGATATTTCACCTCAAAATGAACAGCATCCTGAGACTCCTAATCTCATTTATGATACATACATGGACGAACCAAGTTGTAGTAATACTAATTTGGTAACTCCAAATATGGATCCTAATGACGAATTCGAGTCACAGCATACTGATAATGATGAGGAAACACGTGCTATGTTTGAATCATTATTGCAAAATTGTAGTGTTGAAATTGAAAAGGTCAAAAAGGTCAATCGCGATGTTAAGGCCGCGAATGAAAAATTGACCACTGAGCTTGAGAGGTATAAGGTGAATGCAAGAGCTTATGATTTTCATAACAAAAAACAGTCAGACCTTGAGGTTAGCTTAAAAGATTCTGAGTTAAGAGAGAAACGTTTACAAATCAAATTTGACACTCTAAATGTTAATTTTGAAAAACAAATTAAATCTCTAAACAAGGAAATTTCTGAACTAACCAACCAGCTTTCAAAACAAAAATCAACTTATTCCAATCTTGAAAAGGAAAAGAAGGAGTTGAATGAAAGGTTTTCAAAACGTGAAAAGGATCTTCTTAAAGAGATCAATGACAAAAAGGAAACCATTGCAAAGTTGGATGATTTGCTTGTAAAAACGGGTCATTCTGCACAAACAGTTAACTTGTTAATAAACGATCCAAACCCGATTTTACATACATTAAAAAAGGTTGCTATCGGTTATGAAAACCCTTATATTCTCAAGAAAGCTCAGAAAGAACAGAATGTGCTTTTTAATGGAAATTTAATAAATGCTATCCATGACCCTCCTTCGGTTCATGATTCTGATGAAACGATTGAGCTTTCAGAAGAGAGTAGAAAGAAAATGAGACAAAGGAACCCAGAAATAAAACCCATTGACTATAATGAAGCAAACAAACTTGCTGGGGTTCATCTTGTTAAAAAGGAGTCACCTCTGTTTTTTCAAAAACCAGTGGTTTTCACAAGACAAAAGGCTGTCTCAAAACATCTGCCTAACATCGAACAAATGGCATCTAAAAACACTTATGATTCAAGTGCAGCTAGACTATATTTGGTTGATCTTAAGCAGAGAATTGAGAAACTTCAACGTATTGTGGCTTCCAAAATTAACAATAACAAGTTTGAATGGTTTCCGGGTGTTCAGGATGAACTTAAAAAGATTTTTGAAAAGGAAATTAATCCACATGTTGCTGCAATCTATGCGGTTGTTCAAAATATGGAAAATAATCTTTTAAAAGAGTCTACAGAATTCGTTAAGGACCACAAATCCTTAGTGAAGGAAGCAAATGAATACTTGGAACGAATAAAGGTTTTGGAACATCAAAATGACTCTCTCTCTTTCGAAGCTCTATCGACCGATATTATGTCCATTATTTTCCAAACATATTCTGTTGAGGATGATGAAACACTTCGAGCTGAGACTTCTCAAATTGTTGAAAAATATGAAAAGGCGCTTTTGAAACTTGAAAAACAAAATTGCACATATTTTAAACAACTTGATACGAAAAAGGAAGAATGCAAGTATGACAAACTGTCGTATGAGCGTTCTTACAAACAGTTGAAAGAACAAATTGATATTTTGAAGTCTCAGCTTGAATGTCAAAAAGGGAAGGGTGAGGAAACTTCGGGTATTGCACCATCAACCCCCTTGCCTAATGAGAAACAAAAAGAGAAAGCTGTTGTCAAGAACACTAATGTTATAGCACCTGGCCTTTATAGGATTAGTCTCACTACTGCGTCTGCCTCTACATCTAAAACATATAGGGCAATAGACAAAAGTAAGAAAGATACTCCAAATGAGTCTAGGAATGCTACTACAACATCTCAGGACAACAACAAAAATTCTAATGAGTGTGCCTTACCTTCTACAGGAATAGAAAGCAACTCTAGGAGCAAAAGACAGTCTAGGAGCCATAACAAGAAACCTAGTGTCTCGCCTATTTCTGAGAGTGCAAGCAAGAAAGTAGAAGAACACCCTAGGAATTTATCGCTTTCCAAGAAGAAACATGTATCATCTAGTTGTAATGATAAGACTCCTGTTTCTAATGCATGTAATGATTCTGATTGTTTAATGCAAAAGAAAACTTTGTCTGTAAATGCTTGTGATGATAATGTTTCTAATGATGTGAAAAAGAATGATATGCCTGAACAGAAAAAGGTTCCTTTAGTAACTAAGGCTAAGTCTAGATATATTCGAAGACTTATTGCAAAAGCTAGAAAAACCGCTAGCAGCCTATTGCCTAAGGATCACTCTAAGTTTTGTGAATGGAAACCAACGGGTAGAATGTTTACACTTAAGAATGGCACATTAGAAATAGTTCCCAATGCATCTAAGGAAACCATATCTAAGTGTGACTCATCTGTTACATCTAACCCCTTGGAACCAAATGTTACACGGTTTCCATATGCAAATTCTTCTGTTCTTCTCAGGTCATTGAAATCTGTCTTTGGATCGTCGACTCGGGTTGCTCCAAGCACATGACCGAGAATCTGAAGCTGCTGATCAATTTTGTGTGGCAGTTCATGGGGACTGTACGTTTTGGGAATGATCATGTTGCAGCTATTCTGGGTTATGGAGATCTTCGGTTTGGAAATTATCTGATCACTCGGGTTTACTATGTCGAAGGGTTGGGACACAATCTGTTCTCAGTCGGACAGTTTTGTGATGCAGATTTAGAGGTTGCTTTTAGAAGAAACACTTGTTTTGTCAGGAATTTGGTGGGGAATGATCTCTTAATTGGGAATCGTGGCACCAATCTCTATGCAATTGACATAAACCAAATGGCCTCTTCATCTCCGATTTGTCTCATGACCAGGGCAGGTGAAACAAAATCCTGGTTATGGCATAGACGTTTGTCCCATCTGAACTTTGACTCGATCAACAAGCTTGCCAAAGACAACATCGTCTCCGGTCTTCCAAAATTCAAGTACACCAAAAAACACCTATTTCCATCATGTGAGCAAGGCAAGAGCAAAAGAGCAACGTTCAAACCTAAACCCGTACCTAGTTCGGTTGATAGGTTGCATTTGTTGCACATGGACTTATGTGGCCCGATGAGAGTTCAAAGCATAAATGGGAAGAAGTATATTCTTGTAATTGTTGACGACTATTCAAGATATACATGGGTAAAGTTTTTGAGATCTAAAGATGAAGCACCAAGCACCATCATCGCCTTTCTAAAGCGGATTCAAGTTCTACTTCAAGCTCCAGTTAGGATAGTACGAACGGATAATGGCACGGAATTTGTCAATCAGGAGTTAAGAACATTCTTTGAAGAAACTGGTATTACTCACCAGACATCAGCTGTTAGAACTCCACAGCAGAATGGGGTAGTTGAAAGAAGGAATCGAACCCTTGTAGAAGCTGCTCGCACTATGCTAATCTATTCCAGTGCACCGTTATTCCTATGGGCTGATGCTATTTCTACTGCTTGTTTTACTCAAAACCGATCCCTAATCCATCCAAGATTCCATAAAACCCCATACGAACTTGTCAACAACCGAAAACCGGATATTTCTTATCTTCATGTATTTGGCGCTTTATGCTATCCTACAAATGACAGGGAAGATCTGGGAAAGTTGAAGGCTAAGGGTGATATTGGAATCTTCATTGGTTATTCTGAAAACTCGAGGGCATTCAGGGTGTATAACAGGAGAACGAAAAAGATAATGGAGACGATGAATGTGAAGTTTGATGAAATTTCACAAATGGCTTCTGAGAGACTCGCTCTAGAACCCGCGCTTAACCCGATGACTTCCGGACATATCAGTTCGGGACTCGCACCTCAAGGAGCTCAATCAATTCATGATGAACAACCCACAACTCAAGAACTGGATAATTTCTTCGAGTTTATGTTTGATGAATACTATGGTGGCGCTTCGACGAATGCATCTGAACAACAATCCGCTGCACCCTTTCAACCTCAACAACCACCACCACCACCATCAAATCAAGATGTATCTACAACATTCGAAGCTGACGCACCATCTCCTTCAACATCATCCATAACTGCTCCTCGATCTCCAAGAATTGAGATAAGGTTACCAAGAATTGATGAGCAAGATCAAATCAATGCTGTGTTAGAAGAGGAAGTATTTGAAAACCCATTTGCAACAGTTTCGGCTGATTCATCGTCTGGGTTACATGAACCATCTAGCACACATTTGTTCAGTCCAAGGTACCCTTCAACATTACAGTGGACAAAAGACCATCCGATTGAACAGGTTATTGGTGAACCCTCAAGACCAATTCAGACGAGAAATCAACTTCATACCGATTGCGACATGTGCATCTATGTCTGCTCAGTCAGTCTCATAGAACCTAAGAACATTCGGGAAGCAATGGCAGATAATGCCTGGATTGAAGCGATGCAGGAAGAACTTCTTCAATTTCAAATCCATGACACCTGGGATTTAGTTCCAAGACCAATTGACAAACTAGTCATTGATCTTAAGTGGTTATGGAAAAACAAAAAGGATGAAGAAATGACTGTAATTCGCAACAAAGCTCGTCTGGTGGCAAAGGGATTCAGACAAGAAGAAGGAATAGATTTTGAAGAGTCATTCGCACCGGTTGCAAGGCTTGAAGCTGTCAGGATTTTCTTAGCTTATGCCGCTCATAAGAACATCACGGTTTATCAGATGGACATCAAGACCGCTTTCTTGAATGGAACTATGAAAGAAGAAGTGTATGTGAGTCAACCAGACGGTTTTGTTGACAAAGATCATCCGGAATACGTCTACAGGCTAAAGAAGGCAATCTATGGTTTGAAACAAGCCCCACGGGCGTGGTATGACGAATTATCATCTTTCTTGTTGTCAAATAATTTCACCAAAGGAACAATTGATCCAACCTTGTTTACAAGAAAATACAAAAACGATATTTTGATTGTTCAGATTTATGTGGACGACATAATCTTTGGGTCCACTAATCCGACACATTCAAAACACTTTGAAAATCTCATGAAAAGCAAATTCGAAATGTCCATGATGGGTGAATTAAAATTCTTTTTAGGCTTACAAATTCATCAATCCCCACGTGGAATTTTTCTAAATCAAGCTAAATACACAGTTGCGATTTTGAAAAAACATGGAATGGACAATTGTGACTCTGTTGGTACTCCAATGGTCACTTCACCAAAAATTGGCGCTGACCTATATGGGAAACCCATGGATCCGAAGAAATATCGGAGCATGATTGGTTCTCTCATGTACTTAACTGCAAGCCGACCAGATATTCATTTTACTGTTTGCTTACTTGCACGGTTTCAGGCAAGGCCTACCGAACTTCACCTCCAAGAGGTTAAACGGATCTTTTGATACCTTCGAAGAACCATTAACATGGGACTTTGGTATCCGAAGGATTCGGAGTTTACACTAATTGCCTTTTCAGATGCCGATCATGCTGGATGCCAAGTAACAGCGAAAAGTACATCAGGCGGAGCGCAATTTCTGGGAGAAAAGCTAGTAGGCTGGTTATCAAGAAAACAAGATTGCACTGCTTTATCAACAGCGGAGGCCGAGTATGCGTCTCTATCTGCGTGTTGTGCTCAAGTCCTTTGGATGAGAACACAACTCACGGATTATGGTTTCTCTTTCAACCGCATACCTTTGTATTGCGATTCAAAAAGTGCCATAGCCATCTCGTGCAACCCAGTGCAACACTCGAAGACCAAGCATATTAGAGTCCGCTACCACTTCATAAAAGAGCACGTTGAAGAGGGTACTGTTGAATTGTTTTTCGTGAAGACAGATTACCAGCTCGCCGATCTATTTACTAAGGCCCTCCCAAAAGAGCGGTTTGAAAACTTAGTTCGTCAAATTGGAATGCGAAGCCTAACTCCCGAAGAGTTAGAAAGTCTTCTCGAATCTTATTGATATTCTTCATAAAGCTTCGCATGTAAATATCTCTGTAAATATTTTGGGAAACATTTTTGTAAATATCTATGTATATATTTTGGGTAAATATATACATACCTTTTAAAAAATCAAAATATAAAAATAGAAAAGTTGAAAAAGCCATAAAAAATATAAGACTCAAAAACCAAAAATATTCTTCTCACGACATGTCTCTCGTCTAATTAATATTCTGTACGTACTTAGAAATGTCATTCAACAATGATACGGGTATTTACAGATGCTTGAGCGAGAGTTATTTTTTTATGTTTTTCTAGAAACATGTCGTTCCTCAAATATTCTTCATTACGGCTTTCGTGCATTTCAGTACGAAACCCGCGCTACATTGAATGACTTCTGATTATTTCCGATCAGAACTCGCAATGTTAATGGCGAAAAGCTAAAACCAGTGAGCACTTAATCAAAATTGTTTCAAAAGATTTTTCAAAGTCTTTTTATAAATTTTGGGCTCACAACAACTCCCTCTAAGACCTCTAAATGCTTTTAAACTCAAAAGTTTAACCATTTGCTCTGATTAAGGGGGAGTATAAAAAGAAAAATGTTCCATTTTTTCATGCTAAAATCAGTCCGTCTCTCCACTAAAAGTTTCATTTTAATCAACTGTTTTCAAAAATACCACTTCATGCTATTTTTGAGGGGGAGATTAGGTGTTTATTAAACATATGGGGGAGAGGACGTGATTAAAATGTGATCTAAAAGAAGTTTTGTCGTTTGAATCTCAAAACGAGTTCTTCAAAAAGACTCAGCGTGAACCCTCAAATTGACGAAACTAAATGTCCGTTCTCGAAAAGACATGTCCTGGACGGGTAATAATTTCAAGCTGGTTTACCAGTGATGTAAGCGTGTCTCGCAAAGGACTTGTCTGAGTAGAATGTACCAATTCGAGAGATGATCTCTGAATATGACCAGGACGGGTAATAATTTCAAGCTAGTCTAACTAGTGATGTAAGCGTGTCTCGCGAAGGTCATGTTCATTGAAAGTCGATCATTTCAAATGTGCGAACTCTACCCAACATGTGCAATTTATTTCAAAAATGCATGAGCACATGTGAAGGGGGAGTGTTTCAAAAATGTAAAACTCTCGATGTGTTAACAAAATGTGTTTTCTCATAAACACGTTGAGAGATTTTCACAAGGTTTAATGGCATGTGACAAATAATCTAGGATAATCATGGAGTAATAAGGTGATTATGGTTAGGTTATGTCCAATGATCCGCCGAAACCGGAGGGATCTACCCAAGGACTATTCCAATAGCTTAGCATTAGAAGTCCTTAGGTATGATTGAAAAAAGGAGTATAATGAGAAAGGAGAAAGAAGGGGTTGAAGAATGAAAAAGAAAAGTTTTTGTAAGAGTGAAAAGAAATAGCCCTCCATGAAAACTTAGGACAGAAACCGGGTCAATACATCTGCTATCGGTACTCACTAAGGTGATACTGGTATTGAAGACAAGACGTCATGGACCCAGTGACGCATTTGCACCACCCCTCCTATCCACTCAGATATCTCTTAAAAGATATTTGTTTCATTTCTCACGGAGAACACTACATAATCTATTGACCTCTCACTCCGAGATGTGTTGATATTGAAAAGGTGGCACTCTGCTCCATGCCTCCGACGACTAAAACCAAAACGCACATTATTGAGTCTAGAGACATGAGATTCATCAAAAGATCTCTTAGGAACACTTCCTATGCAATACACTTGTGTTCACTCAAAAGGATACAAGTTGTATGAGTCTTAATGAGATCTAAGGATCTTGCCTCACGACATGATGGCCGCTGGACGTTTTATTGCTAACTGTTTTATGCAGGTACCGACGAAAGTCCATTCACCATCATCATCTACAACGGCGATGCAGCTGAACTGAAGATGTAGATCAAGGCAAGGAAGACCATAAGACGACTCTATGAAGATCACAGCGCATGAAGGAACATTGAATGAAGAAGATTACACATTGACACACGAAGTTCAAGATGTCAAAAGCTAGAGACCAATCAAGGGAGCATCACTTGAAATGACCATCCCTTAGGGGGAGATTGTTAGCATTGAATTTATGCTACTTAGAAGTGATGGTCATTTTGGCATTTAGAATAAATGTGTCAAGTGTAATATGTATTAAAAGTGTGGGCTTAAGGCATTAGAAATGTTAGTATCTTATGTATAAGTGTAGTGCACATCTTAAGTCCACACAAGGTCCAACAAAAGCCCATCAAACCCATTTAGAGTTGATGGCAGTCACGTATAACCACACAAACTCTTTAGTTTCAATGTATGCCTCATTTTAGATAAGAAAAAGAGTGTGTGTGTGTGAGAGAGTAACACCCCAAGCCATTGTATCTTTTCTTTCTCTTTGAAGATAATATACTTTGACTTGAAATTTATACATAAGATCCACATACTACTCTTGTTCTCTTATTGTGTTTGTGAGTGTCATCTAGTAAGCTTGTGTTTGTGTGACATAGTGGAAGCTCTCGGTTCATCTTCTCCAAGTGAAGTCGAGTGTTACATATACACCTCATGTGCGACGTGGAACCATTGCATGCTACCCATCTAGCATCATTGAAAACCCTTGATCGACATCCTCTTCATCATCTCTTAAGATAACACTGAGTAGCAAGTAGATTAGATAAGTATAGTGCGACCGCCAACAATTTTAGTTGAGGAGTATGATATGATCATATGATGATGACCTGCAAGACTAGTACAAGTACTTTGAAAATGTTCCAAAAAGTCATGGTTCGAAGGAGTGAAACCAGCAGCAGGTTGGCGTGGAGTCGACTGTTTGCAGGCAAGACGGAGAACCGCTCTTTCGTGCATGGTCTTAGGCAGCAACCCACTCATACTCTAGACGATGTATGTATGTCAGTCACACCTACCTAGATATATAGCTAGATAATAATCATGTACTAGAGTAGCTAATTACTACTACTAATATATACGTATGTTTTCTCATGCATGCAGAGGGAAAAGATAGAAGAAGCAGCAAAAGAAGAAAGAAAGAAAAGGAAAGAGGTGGAACAAAAAGTCGACTCGCAACTCAAGGATTCCGAAAATGTCGTCTCCAAATCACCTGAATCTCTATCCAGCTCATGATCGATCGAACTAGCTTCTATTTATCTTAGTAATTCATATCATGCATTAATTCTGTCTGCACTTGTGTACTTTCTAATTACTTTCTTTTATATATACGCACAAGTAACATTTAGTTTTTGTATTTGACTAAGTCGATATGATAACATCACTGTCTATCTAGCTCTTTATTAGTTGCAGATATTTTAGGATATATTTGGAATCAAGCAAATTAAATCGATCGTTTGTGCTCAGTTACCTCTTTGGATTCTTATAGCGAATTATATTTTACTAAGCATGGATTTTCAATTTTCAAAACTAATTAAACAATTTCAGCAATACTTGAATAGACGTACTCTAGAACATCTCCAGAGTTCTCTTATGAAATTGTTACTACGTTTCCAAGTAGGAGATTTCTTCTTTTGGAAAGATATATGGCTGTTTGGCAAGGGGTTTACTACGGGCTTGTAAAAGCTTGAGCATTTAAATTGAACTAACTTGTAAAATAAGCTTTATTTGTCGTACAATCTTTTAATCTTCTAGAATCTTTTATAAGTTTATAAGTTTTTTAAAGCCTAGACAAATTCAAACAGACGTAGGGTATGCTTGGTAAAAATAGATTGTGCTGTTGCTGATGCTGGTGCTGGTGCTGAAAAATATTAAAGTTAATTTCATAAATGGTCCCTGTCGTCTGGCGGGGTTAACGGGTTTAGTCCCTAAACTTTTTTTTTAACGGATCCGGTCCCTGTGGTTGCGACCTATAACGGGTTTGCTCCCTGAGACTAACCGTCGTTAGTTTTTTCCGTTATCTAACAGCCGTTTTCAACAAACATTTGCATCGTTAGTCCTTTATACTAACGACCGTTTATACTTAACTCAAATTTATTTTTTAGTTATTTTTTTATTTTTTTTTAAATTAAAAAAACTAAATAAAAAAAATGGTTTTCTTATAATTTTTTTCTAAATATCTTTAAAATTTATACACTATTTTATACACGTTTTCATACACACATTTTTATATACACATTTTTATACACACGTTTTTATATACATGTTTTTATACACGTTTTTATACACATGTTTTTATACACACGTTTTTATACACATATTTTTATATACGTTTTTATACACATGTTTTTATACACATTTTTATACACATATTTTTATACATGTTTTTATACACATGTTTTTTATACACATGCTTTTATACACATGCTTCAATACACACGTTTTTATACACACATTTATACGCACATTTTTATACACACATTTATACACATATTTTTATGCACGCTTTTATACACACGTTTATGCACACACGTGTGTATAAAAACTTGTATAAAAATATGTGTATAAATGTGTGTATAAATGTGAGTATAAATGTGTGTATAAAAACGTGTGTATAAAAGTATGTGTATAAAAACATGTGTATAAAAAACATGTGTATAAAAACGTGTATAAAAATATGTGTATAAACGTGTGTATAAAAATGTGTATAAAAACATGTGTATATAAACGTGTATAAAAACGTGCGTATATGAACGTGTATAAAAACGTGTGTATAAAAGCGTGTATAAAAACATGTATATAAAAACGCGTGTATTAAAAATGTGTGTATGAAAACGTGTATAAAAATATGTATAAAAACCTGAATAATTTTAAAGATATTTAGAAAAAAATAATATAACAAAACCATTTTTTTAGAGAAAAAAAAATAGTTAAATATAAACGGTCATTAGCATAAAGGACTAACGGTGCAATTTTTTGTTGCAAACGATCGTTAGCTAATGGAAAAAACTAACGACAGTTAGTCTCAGGGACTAAACCCGTTATGGGTCACAACCACAAGGACCCGTTAGAAAAAAAGTTTAGGGACTAAACTTGTTAAACCCGACAGACCATAGGGACCATTTATGAAATTAACTCAAAGTATTATAAAAAGAGATTATTTTTAGAAGCTACATTAAGTAAACTTTGATTTTCAGAGATTATGAAAGATTAACACAAATTGTAAAAAATTGGCTACAATGCAATTGTAGCTAATATATTTCCAATAATTTCCTCTTAAATTAAACTCAAGATTGCAATTTATAATACCAGTCCAAGTTTTTTTCAAATCAAACATACCTAATTCTTTTAGTTTTAAATGTTCCATCACTTTGTGTTAAAATTTAGTCATAGTCAACTCTCACAATTACCTTCTCCGTCTCAAAATATAAGTCCATTTTAACTTTTTCAAAGTCTTTTTATTCTAACTTTGACCTTAATTATTTCTTTTCATGTTATATAGTACTTGATGCAAAATATATAAATAGACTTGTGTTTTAAATGCATTTTCATTGGTTTAATATTTATCAAGTATTATATAATACGAAAAAAAATAATTAATGTCAAAGTAGTAAAGAAAAGACTTTGAAAATTCAAAAATGAACTTATATTTTGAAACAAAGGGAGTATAAATTATTTGACCAAAGATGGATCTTTGAACCCAAAATTTTCCATGTGAAAGTTAAGTCAACTTGAACTAGAGGCGTCCCAATTAATATGAAAGTTGACAGTTGTCCCATCTATTTATCCAATTTGATGAACGTGGACAAATAAAGTACGTAGGGGTGTTATCGGGTTGGGTTATCGGGTTTTATCGGGTTTTATCAGGTCAGGTGAGTCGGGTTTTATTTTTTAAAAACTCACCCGCAACCTGACCCGATAAGGAATCGGGTTATCGGGTTCGGGTGGTAATCGGGTCGGGTTATGTCGGGTCGGGTGATTCGGGTTATCGGGTGACCCGATAGTAAATGTCATAAACATAGCTTTTACTATGAGAAAAGAAACCTCGATGCAAAAGTTCATAAAACTTTTATTTTTCTTTTGGGAAATGCGAGCGCATTATAAGTTTAGAGTTCGCTACACGCTCTATTGTGTTTAATATTCCTGGGAAAGTGTTATGCTTGAACTAGTTTCTGCTGTACTCATGTAATAGTTGTAACTTGTAACACAAGCTTACAAGGAGGTTCACTTGCCATTCTCAACCTAATCTAGTGGAGTTCTACTAGTGGAGTTCAACTTTTTTTATCACTTCAATTTCTTTTTATTGTCCTTATTCTTTGCGCTAATGGTGATTGTTTCTTACTTTGGTGGCTTGATAAATGGCGTGCCTCCATATTAACTTGGTAAATTTAAGTTATTAGCCAATTCTGCATATATACTTTCTATGTTTTAAGCCTGCACATGTAAAGTTTGTGTACACTACTAAAGTATATAAAACACTGGTTAGCTAGAAATTCATGTTCAATCTCACTGCATATATTTATGGTAAACCTGTACATTTGTTTGTAATCTTTAGATCCAGTTTTTTAAAGTTTACTAAATTAACTGTTGACAAGACAAATTTGCATCTATTTGTACTGAGCAGATGTGGAGCTTCATCCTGACATTGGCAAGCAATTCTGGGATGCTCAAATATGGCCAAAAAGTAATAATTAAAAAGGCAATATAGGATTGTCGGGTCTTATCGGGTTGACCCGATAACCTGATAACATTTTTTATTTAACCCGAACCCGACCCGATAACGCTATCGGGTTATCGGGTCGGGTCAAAACAACCCGACTAAATTTTTGGACCCGATTAGACCCGACCCGATTAGCCTTATCGGGTTCGGGTCAACCCGACCCTACTGACACCCCTAAAAGTACGTAATAAATGAGATTATACGAGCGTGTGACTTGCTGGTTAAACGCGAGTGGACGAAGAACCACCCATTGTCGATACATTTTTTTTTTTTTTTTTTTTTAAATTCAAGTTGAATGCTAGAGTATTACAACAATAACTACTTTTGACGATGGCATCCAGTAAGCGACGACACATGTTGTCGATAAAGACAAAACTTACTCTGACTTTTGACGAGGCGATACACAAACTGTTAGAATTTATGGATAATTATTAATATTCCTATGTCCAGTTTCGAACACGAGACTTCGGGATTGCACACATTACGTATGAGTCTCAATGATGTGAATAATTAAATATAGTTTTATGATTTATTTATTCATTTCACAAACAAACACTTAACTGACGTTAGTATTTAACGGGGTTAGAGATAACGCTCGTTAAAGGACTAAATATGCAAAGAAGGAAAGAAGGATCTAGAATCCCCTTTGGATTCTTAAATTCGGCCGAATATCCCTAGGGGTTTATGGTTGTCGATTTTTGTAGCTTGGGGGAGAAGTTTGGGTTGCCTATAAATACAAACCTATTATGTTTGTTATTCCCTAATCCCTAATTCCCTAGCAATCCAACTTCTCTTCTTCTTGTCCTCTCCTTATGGCCGGTCGAATTCCACTTCCCTAACACCTAGGGAATTTCGATCAAAGCTATAAAATAAGTGTTGGAATTATTTTGTGAATTAGAACCTAGCTTTTCACATTGAGAAGCTAGTAATACGTGTGTACAAGAACGGAGTACAAGCTTCCTGATGCGTGGTTTTGCGACCTTACAACAGGTTTTACCTCTCGAGGGATCTCGAGAAGCTTGCAATCCCCACCAGGCAGTGTACCTGACCGATGTAGTATAGTGAAGTGGCAAGTACCGGGGGATTGATCGTTCTCTAGGGGAATAGTGTCGTTAGGATTGAAAAATTACTCTAATAGGTCTAAGGGTGAGGGAAGATTCTTTTTGTATTTTTATAATTTTTTATAAAAGTAAGTAAAATCTCGGGTTTGAAGGATTGGGCGGAATTAGTTGCTAGTTAACTAACCCAAGTAGCTACAATTACAAATAAAATAAAATAACTGAAAATGAAAAGGTCGTGGAACTTATATGGGGAGAAATGTGTTTACTTAGATTTCTTTACTCCCTAACTATCTTTTACCGGTTGATTAGTGCGTATTAATTGCGTGGATGACGGGTGTATTCCTTAATACCAATCGTGGGGTGGCGTACGTACTTCCCCAACTCTATAAGCTCCTACTTCACTCCTATGTCGAGCCGGCTAAGAAGCTCCTAACATGGGATCACTAGAATTCGCTCATGCATTAAATACAACCATATAAACCTAGTACGCATTGGTTCATGTTTCTTAAGACGTTCAAGCAAATTACCATATAGGAGGTTAGCCAGTTTTCTTAAGCCTAACATCGATAAACAATCATCCAATACAATTAATAACACACCAATAACCAATAATCAATAGTTAGGTTTCATTAGATCTAAGCAAACACAAGATAAATCTAGCCTAGCATGTTAATCAAAAGACAAGAACAAGATATAATCAAACAACACATAGACATATTGAATGATTAAATGATTACTTATCTTCAATTAAACATGGGAGATCCAAGGGTATAAAAACCCTTAAAAATGGCAGAAATTCGTCTTAGGGTTTCTCCTCACAAAGTTGCACACAATGAATAAAAATTGCAAAACTATATATAGAGTTTAGTGGCTGACGGCGTCACGTTATAGATCTTGACGCCGTCACCTCGCCGTGGCTAGGGTTCCCGAATGGTCTTCCTGACGCCGTCCCTCTTTAATCTTCCAAAATCATCCCGGGCTTATCAAGGCTTGACGACCTTCTTGACGCCGTCCCCCTTTAATCTTCCTAAATTTCTCTTGCTTATCAAGGGCTGACGGCGTCACACTAGAGCTTGACGCCGTCACATGTACTTTCCAGCATATTTTTGAGACTTTGTCGTTTTCTTCACTTTTATGCTCCAAAAACGTCCAAAATGCTTCCTTTTCCAGATTTCTTCTCCAAAGTACCTAAAATGACAAAAGGAACGATTTAGGGCAATATTTGATCAAATAAATACGATTTAGGGCTTAAATGACCCCCTAAAAGCGGTACACTTTTCGCTTCATCAAATACCCTTACACTTGAGATGTGCTTGTCCTCAAGCAAATGCGCTTTTATTCTAATCAAAATACAAGTTAGGGGTCATTTAACGCTAATATAAAAGTAATTACAATAAATAGTCGTTCCAATTTAATCATAATAAGCACGGAGATTACAAACTAGCACCTCACAAGTAGTGTTTAGATACTCACATCTCTCAGGTGTCATAAAAGTATATCTCATAAATGAAAACGGATAATATCTCTCACTACCTGTCATAGCAAATAGATTACCATAGGCTTGGGAAAGGATCAAAAACCTTCTCCACTAGACGTAAGCACCTAAGATAAACTATCAAAGAGGGCTTTTAAACGGGTTATAACGTTAGGTGTAGGGATATGATAAACACGGATTTGTTGGATAAGGGATATTTTACTGGTGGCGAGTTAAAGATCTTGATTAATTACATGTACAATATGGCGTTGCTAAGCCAAGACTAGATTCGACTTAAGCTAAAAACAAAATAACAAAAAACATAAAATAAACATAAAATGAAACGGGATGGTAGTCCGTATGTTTTTTTTTTCTACTTTTCTTTTTCTCATTTTTTTTGTATTTTTCTTGATTTTTTTTTTTTTTTTTTTTTTTTTTTTTTCATACACTCTTGCCCTACCATCCAAAATAATACATCATAGGGGCGTTGCATTCCCCTTACACTTGAACTTTTACATAACTTTACAAATAACTATTCTAATGACTCGAATTAAGATAATCGAAACACTTGGAGTACTTTTAAAATATTTAGCACATATGGGGGTAATAATGTTCTTCTTCCCTATTACTCCATTACACTAGTACTTTACCCATGAGTCCCAATCGTCCCAAAACAATATGTACAAGGATATGACTCAACTTAGCAACCATGTAATCAATTAGATAGTTAACTTGGGGTTTAAACAAATGTTGTCACAATAATGCACTAAAATGAGTGCATACAAGGTAGGCTAAGGCGATTTGGGTGTACATTTAAGTGGGGTGTAACAAATTCTTCCTTTAAGTAAAATGCTTAAAGGTCGAAACGAAAAGATAGGCTCTGAGGGGTGTACTAGGGGTATCGTGTACTAAAAATGAGTACAACGCAAAGGGTGTGGGAGAATTACTTGACCAATGTAGCCAATGTAATTATAACAAAAACACAGGTGTAAAACAATGGGTTAATCCTAATGCCTCTTATCATGTAGTAAATCTAACTACACGAATGTAGTCCCACTTGTGGCCTCGGAATGGTCCTAACGCAAGTTCTAGAATCTAAGTGCTACCGGTACACACATCATAGCATAAATGCTTTTCCTACCAATTCTAGGGGCGAACCTCACATATTTGGGGGTGGAAAAATTTTTAGTGGTACGGTTTTTGTGCTAGTCATATAACTCCTATCCGTGAGACGCTCATTAAGACCAAAGTTTCACTCCTATATGTTGTAAAAAATTTTAAATTTGGCACTAAAATTGCCCTAACAGGTATTTATCTCAGTTTTATTACACATCTACCATCAAACAAACAAAAATCAAGCGTAATAGTATTCTCTAAAGTATCGTACTTTACCCCCCCTTACACTTAAGATGAACATTGTCCCCAATGTTCAAATAACAAGATGTAAAAGTAAATAAGGTAAAAGAATGAAATCAAATACTCCCCTGATTCGTTTGGTGGATAAAGAGGTAACATGGTTAGATCTTCTTCCAAGAGAATGTAGAAGCTTCAAGACTAAAGCATCGCCAAAAGCTTGATTCCACATACATCTCCTTGTCCAAAATAACCTGTTAAACATGAGAAAACAAACACGAAAACCTGCATAACATCGGCGGGATAAATTCTATATAAGGATATAATGCTTGTGGAATGATTATTTTGCAGATTCCTGGAGTTTATAAGTTAGAGATTTAATAAAAACTTTTTATGAAAACAAAACTTTCAAAAATTTCAGAAAATTAAAACCTGACGCCGTCAGGTTGTAAGGCCTGACGCCGTCAGAAATGATCTGACAGAATTCTCATGTTAAGTTTCCGGAAAATTTCTGGAAAAACCTATACCTTACTTCCTGGAAATCCTGCAAAACATCATTATGACTCGATACAAGCATTTGACTCAAACAATTACTAATATGTATGTTAATTTATTATTGTTATGATTCATGTTCATTTGTTCTAATAAACCAATTTGGATTTCCCTTACACTTAACTTTTGCAAAATACCTTTATATGTAGTTAAGACGAAGCTAAAAACAAGATAAAGCATTTTCACAATTTAGTTTTGAACATGAATTAATAATAATAAAAATTAAACATACATACGGAAGCAAATAAAATCAAACATACAAATAAATAAACACACAAAGCAATTCAAGCCTACATGCAATAAAGAAAACCAAGTGTCACAAGTGTTTAAAGGCCAAAAGATGCCTAATCCTAAACTATTACAGACCAAATTGTTCTGAAACATACAACCATAGATTAAATTGTTTAAACATCATAACATCAAATCAAATGATCACTGGGGTGGGGGACCTTGGCGATAGTCGTAGTTTGGAGGGAGGTGCCCGTAGTACCCATATGGTGGGTAGTCCAGCTCACGTCCTGGGAAAGGGTCAATCTGCAGGTGTGGGTCCAACTGATCACGCGTAGATAAATGCTGCATCTGTCGAATAGTGTGATCATACATCCAGTCGAACCTCTCGTCAACCCGGGTTCTCCAAGTATCAACCTGGCCCATCCAGGCCCCTGGTGAGCCTGCCAATCCCCTCTGCTCATGTGCCGATAGTAATCTGCCGTACCAGCCTCATAACCCCCATGTTGCTACTGCTGATGCTCCTCCTCCTCATCATCCCCACCACCATCATTCTCAGCTCCGTCTGGATTATACCACATAAAGGTCCCATCATCCATCTCCATAACAACCTCCATCTGCTTCAGGGACCTAACCTTTACTGTCCTGCATGCATCACCACCACTCAAATACCTCATGACCTTGGGCCTGAGGACTCCATAGGATCGGGCCAGCCGGGTGACAAACATCCCACCATAAATCCTATCTCCTTCCCTTTCCCCAACTCCACCATTCAGAAAGCTAGCTACCTAAAATGGGATGTTGCAGTAAACCTCATCTGAGTAAATGGTGTACAAATAGAAGAGGTCTGAAGCAGTGACGCGGTGGTGAGAGCTGTGGCGCCCTGTCAAGCTGTAGGTGAGACATCTATGGGTCAACCTAACCCTAGGTTCCCTGATTTGAGATGCCACAGTAGTCGAGGTGTACACACCATTTCCAATAGTTGGCCAGAACATGGAACATCTAAAATCATTCCTCATTGTCTCTCCATGCAACAACCTAGGCATGAACCCTGCTTGAGTGGTTTCATGCTGACTGTACAACCCTAGTCTCCATCCAAACTCTGTAACCGAGCATGTCCTAAGCTCACCCCCAGCCTAAAATAGATTGTGGTTCTGGCCACATCGGTCCTTGCCTCGGCCATGTCAAAGTGAAAAGTGGCAAAGAATTCACGTACCAATTCGTCATAGACCGGCTCTTGAATTCTAAACAGGTTTTCCCATTGAGGGCCGGTGAATTCATCAGTATGAAAGCTTTGGAGAAAGGTTTGCTCAAGACCTTCCCTCCTCAAAAAGCTCCAATCTACCACGGCCCCATTTTCAACTTTGTGTTGTAGCAATTGGGTGTATTTAGTCGTGGCAGCATCGTTATTGAAGACACCCCAAGTGAGGACCGTGTCGCCAAAGTTCTCTTGTTGAGATCTGATGAAGTGAAAAGTGTACCGCTTTTAGGGGGTCATTTAAGCCCTAAATCGTATTTATTTGATCAAATATTGCCCTAAATCGTTTCTTTTGTCATTTTAGGTACTTTGGAGAAGAAATCTGGAAAAGGAAGCATTTTGGACGTTTTTGGAGCATAAAAGTGAAGAAAACGACAAAGTCTCCAAAGCTGCTGGAAAAGTACACATGACGGCGTCATGGCTTGGCAAAAGAGGTGGATATGAAAAATACACATGATAAGCCAGGGAGTTTTACAAAGGAAGTCTGACGGCGTCACCCTTTAAGGTGATCAAGGCCATCACTGTTTAAGCTAAAGAGAGACGGCGTCAAGCCCTATTCTGACGGCGTCAAGCCTTGATAGGCCAGAGCGGATTTTGGAGGACTAAAGAGGGACGGCGTCAGGAAGACCATCCGGGAACCCTAGCCACGGCGAGGTAACGGCGTCAAGATCTACAACGTGACGCCGTCAGCCCTTAAACTCTATATATAGTTTTGCAATTTTTTGTCATTAGTGTGCAACTTTGTGAGGAGAAACCCTAAGACGAATTTCTGCCATTTTTAAGGGTTTTCATACCCTTGGATCTCCCATGTTTAATTGAAGATAAGTAATCATTTAATCATTCAATATGTCTATGTGTTGTTTGATTATATCTTGTTCTTGTCTTTTGATTAACATGCTAGGCTAGATTTATCTTGTGTTTGCTTAGATCTAATGAAACCTAACTATTGATTATTAGTTGTTAGTGTGTTATCAATTGTATTGGATGATTGTTTATCGATGTTAGGCTTAAGAAAACTGGCTAACCTCCTATACGGTAACTTGCTTGAACGTCTTAAGAAACATGAACCAATGCGTACAAAGGTTTTTATGGTTGTATTTAATGCATGAGCGAATTCAAGTGATCCCATGTTAGGAGCTTCCTAGCCGGCTCGACATAGGAGTGAAGTAGGAGCTTATAGAGTTGGGGAAGTACGTACGCCACCCCACGATTGGTATTAAGGAATACACCCGTCATCCACGCAATTAATACACACTAATCAACCGGTAAAAGATAGTTAGGGAGTAAGGAAATCTAAGTAAACACATTTCTCTCCACATAAGTTTCACAACCTTTTCATTTTCAGTTATTTTATTTTATTTGCATTTGTAGTTATTTGGGTTAGTTGACTAGCAACTAATTCCGCCCACTCCTTCAAACCCGAGATTTTACTTGCTTTCATAAAATTATAAAAATACAAAAAGAATCTTCCCTCACCCTTAGACCTATTAGAGTAGTTTTTCAATCCTAACGACACTATTCCCCTAGAGAACGATCAATCCCCCGGTACTTGCCACTTCACTATACTACATCGGTCAGGTACACTACCTGGTGGGGATTGCAAGCCTCTTGAGATCCCTCAAGAGGTAAAACCTGTTGTAAGGTCGCAAAACCACGCATCAAGTTTTTGGCGCCGCTGCCGGGGAATAGTTATTGTTTAGGTTGAATTTTTATTTTATTAGGTCTACTCACTAGATTCCTTTCTAGTGAGATTTTTTTTTTCGAGGATTTTCCTTAGTCTATCTTTTTTCTTCGTTTCTTTGTTCGTAACCATTACCATCCGACATCATGGAAGGTGGTAATATCCATGATCCCAACAACCCACCACCACAACAACACCCACCTCCTAGAGCCCGTACCTTAGGAGACTACTCTCGTCCTAGCCACCATGGCTATCGAAACACCATTGAGCTCACTCAAGGAGCCAATGTCACCCCCTTGCGATCCGACACCATCCGGTTGGTGCAAAGCGGATGCGCATTCCATGGACTTCGTTCCGAAGATCCTAACCAACATCTCAAGGACTTTCTCAAAATCGTTGATTCCATAGACCTTGATGTTGCCACTCGAGAGACGACCCGACTGCGTCTCTTTCAATTCTCTCTGCGGGACCAAGCTAGTCAATGGCTAGAGCGTCTACCCGCAGGATCCATCACCTCTTGGGATGATCTCACCACTCGTTTCCTTGCTCAGTTTTTCCTACCAGGAAGAACTACCAAGCTAAGGAATGATATCTTGATGTTCCAACAACGTCAAGGCGAAACCCTCTACGAGGCATGGACTCGATTCAAGGACTTACTCCAAAAAGTCCCTCACCATGGCATAGAACTTTGGCTCCAAGTCCAAATCTTTTATGACCATATCAATCTCTCCACGAGGAAAACCATTGACCAATCGGCTGGTGGTAAGCTGCGTGATCTAAGTGCGGAACAATCATGGGCTCTCCTAGAAGATCTTGCTCTTTATGACAACGAAAGTTGGAGTGATCCCCGTGATTTAAATAAAACGGTCAAGGCAATATCTTTGCCTTCGAACGATTCAAGCACTTCCGACCGTAGGATCATAGAACTTGAAGACCAAGTCAAGTTTCTTATGAAATCCTACGAGGCTCCTAAACCTTCAAGCCAAGTGAACAAAATCACTTCTTCATGTGAATTATGTAGTGGTCCCCACGACACTCGTGATTGCATGGAACTCCCCGAACAAGCTTTTGCGGACTATGCATCCTCGCGTACCGACGGAGCGGGAGACAAGTGGTACACTTTCAAACCCGAGCCAAACCCCTACGGTGATTCATACAACCCCTCATGGAAAAATCACCCAAACCTTAGGTGGAAACAAAACCAAAACGCACAACAAACCAATTCTTCCAACCCACCTAATCGTTTCCAATCAAGCGGTTCCAACTCGAACCGTACTTTCAACAACAATCCTTCCAGCAATGGTAGTACCAATAACTTTGAAGGATTGATGTCCCAATTTATGGCATCTCAAGAAGCTCGTTTGGCCAAGTTTGAAGCCGATTTCAAACAAAAACAAAGCGAGATGACCAATAAGATTGACACTTTGTTGAAAGCCCTTAATGACCGAGAAATGGGAGCACTCCCTAGCAACACAGTCAAGAACCTGAAACTAAACGTCAACGCCATCTCGTCAGTTTCGTCTCCTAGTTCTTGTCCACAATATTATTCGGTCAATTCCATGAGCTCGTGTTTCAAACAAACCCAAGTCATTCAAAATGACCAAGAAGTTATGATATCCAAATTGGTCAATAACATAGTTGAAACACCTCCCACTCAAAACCTTGACAATGAATTCAAGGAGCTCCACCTTGAAAGTCCGGTTATTGATGTGTTGGATGAGAAGAAGCTCAAGTTAGGCAAAAAAGGGACCGCCTTCGTTCAAAACAAGCTACCTAAGAAGTTAGATGATCCGGGCTTATTTGTTCTACCTTGCAAGATCGGTAATTCGGAGGCTTATGACACATTAGCCGATCTTGGATCAAGCCTTAACCTACTTCCGTTACCTCTCTACACCTCTCTAAAACTAGGGAAACTTGAAGAAATCGAGGTGATAATAGGCTTAGCGGATGGGAGTGTTGCTTACCCGGTTGGAGTAGTCAAAGACGTGTTAGTACACATTGGAAAACTAACCATTTTAGCCGATTTCCACGTCCTTGATATGGTTAGCGACCCTACATGCCCCTTGTTGATAGGTAGAGGATTTTTGGCGACCGCTAGTGCTATGATTGATTGTAAGGAATCTAAGATAGCGGTAGGAGAAGGAGATACTTGGTCAGTCTATGATGTGAAGAAACATGCCTATGATACTAGTGAGGAACCAACACCCCATTGGTTAGAATTAAATAGGAGACCATCTAGATATGGACCTTGGATCGATAGAGACTTCATCGGACCCCAACGCCCATTTTACCTAGAAGAGGACTTTGTGAACCGAACACATACGGTAGAGCAACTCTTGGCTAGGGACACCGAATTGGATCCATTTGAAGACCCTCTAGTTTTTAGGAAGATGATTGAGTTCCTAGGAGTTTTGCCAATTAACCTAGGGATGAATAAGTGGACTTGTGAAGACGATGATCATAAGTGGGATTGGGACAAACCACCCAAAGATGGAGATGGGTCATGGCATATTAGGATGACATTGTATGACCCGGATGGAGAGAAGTTTGAAAAGATATATTGTACTAAGCGGACCAATAGGAAACTTCAATCCAAGCTTAACCCTAAAGACGTCCTCGATGACGAACTCACTTACATAGGGTAGAAGGACTTTGAGTCTAGCTACAAGACTCGTTAATAAAGAAAAGCGCTTCTTGGGAGGCAACCCAAGCTTTATTTGCTTTGTGTGTTTATTTATTTGCTTGTTTGATTTTATTTGTTTCCGTATGTATGTTTAATTATTATTATTATTGATTCATGTTCAAAACTAAATTGTGAAAATGCTTTATCTTGTTTTTAACTTCGTCTTAACTACATATAAAGGTATTTTGCAAAAGATAAGTGTAAGGGAAATCCAAATCGGTTTATTAGAACACAAATGAACATGAATCATAACAATAATAAATTAACATACATATTAGTAATTGTTTGAGTCAAATGCTTGTATCGAGTCATAATGATATTTTGCAGGATTTCCAGGAAGTAAGGTATAGGTTTTTCCAAAAATTTTCCGGAAACTTAACATGAGAATTCTGTCAGATCATTTCTGACGACGTCAGGCTTTACAACCTGACGGCGTCAGGTTTTAATTTTCTGAAATTTTTGAAAGTTTTGTTTTCATAAATTTTTTTTATTAAATCTCTAACTTATAAACTCCAGGAATCTGCAAAATAATCATTCCACAAGCATTATATCCTTATATAGAATTTATCCCGCCGATGTTATGCAGGTTTTCGTGTTTGTTTTCTCAGGTTTAACAGGTTATTTTGGACAAGGAGATGTATGGGGAATCAAGCTTTTGGCGATGCTTTAGTCTTGAAGCTTCTACATTCTCTTGGAAGAAGATCTAACCATGTTACCTCTTTATCCACCAAACGAATCAGGGGAGTATTTGATTTCATTCTTTTACATTATTACTTTTACATCTTGTTATTTGAACATTGGGGACAATGTTCATCTTAAGTGTAAGGGGGGGGGGTAAAGTACGATACTTTAGAGAATGCTATTACGCTTGATTTTTCGTTTGTTTGATGGTAGATGTGTAATAAAACTGAGAGAAACACCTGTTAGGGCAATTTTAGTGCCAAATTTAAAATTTTTTACAACATTTAGGAGTGAAACTTTGATCTTAATGAGCGTCTCACGGATAGGAGTTATATGACTAGCACAAAACCGTACCACTAAAAAATTTTCCACCCCCAAATATGTGAGGATCGCCCCTAGAATTGGTAGGAAAAGCATTTATGCTATGATGTGTGTACCGGTAGCACTTAGATTCTAGAACTTGCGTTAGGACCATTCCGAGGCCACAAGTGAGACTACATTCGTGTAGTTAGATTTACTACATGATAAGAGGCATTAGGATTAACCCATTGTTTTACACCTATGTTTTTGTTATAATTACGTTGGCTACATTGGTCAAGTAATTCTCCCACACCCTTTGCGTTGTACTCATTTTTAGTACACGATACCCCTAGTACAACCCTCAGAGCCTATCTTTTCGTTTCGACCTTTAAGCATTTTACTTAAAGGAAGAATTTGTTACACCCCACTTAAATGTACACCCAAATCGCCTTAGCCTACCTTGTATGCACTCATTTTTAGTGCATTATTGTGACAACATTTGTTTAAACCCCAAGTTAATTATCTAATTGATTACATGGTTGCTAAGTCGAGTCATATCCTTGTACATATTGTTTTGGGATGATTGGGACTCATTGGTAAAGTACTAGTGTGATGGAGTAATGGGGAAGAACAACATTATTACCCCCATATGTGCTAAATATTTTAAAAGTACTCCAAGTGTTTCGATTATCTTAATTCGAGTCATTAGAATAGTTATTTGTAAAGTTATGTAAAAGTTCAAGTGTAAGGGGATGCAACGCCCCTATGATGTATTATTTTGGATGGTAGGGCAAGAGTGTATGAAAAAAAAGAAAAAAAAAAATCGAAAAAATCAAGAAAAATACAAAAAAAATGAGAAAAAGAAAAGTAGAAAAAACATACGGACTACCATCCCGTTTCATTTTATGTTTATTTTATGTTTTTGTTAATTTGTTTTTAGCTTAAGTCGAGTCTAGTCTTGGCTTAGCAACGCCATATTGTACATGTAATTAATCAAGATCTTTAACTCGCCACCAGTAAAATATCCCTTATCCAACAAATCCGTGTTTATCATATCCCTACACCTAACGTTATAACCCGTTTAAAAGCCCTCTTTGATAGTTTATCTTAGGTGCTTTCGCCTAGTGGAGAAGGTTTTTGATCCTTTTCCAAGCCTATGGTAATCTATTTGCTATGACAGGTAGTGAGAGATATTATCCGTTTTCATTTATGAGATTTATTTTGATGACACCTGAGAGATGTGAGTATCTAAACACTACTTGTGAGGTGCTAGTTTGTAATCTCCGTGCTTATTATGATTAAAGTGGAACGATTATTTATTGTAATTACTTTTATATTAGCATTAAATGACCCTTAACTTGTATTTTGATTAGAATAAAAGCGCATTTGCTTGAGGACAAGCAAATCTCAAGTGTAAGGGTATTTGATGAAGCGAAAAGTGTACCGCTTTTAGGGGGTCGTTTAAGCCCTAAATCATATTTATTTGATCAAATATTGCCCTAAATCGTTCCTTTTGTCATTTTAGGTACTTTGGAGAAGAAATCTGGAAAAGGAAGCATTTTGGACGTTTTTGGAGCATAAAAGTGAAGAAAACGACAAAGTCTCCAAAGCTGCTGGAAAAGTACACTTGACGGCGTCAAGTATTGCTCTTGACGGCGTCATGGCTTGGCAAAAGAGGTGGATATGAAAAATACACATGATAAGCCACGGAGTTTTACAAAGGAAGTCTGACGGCGTCACCCTTTAAGGTGATCAAGGCCATCACGGTTTAAGCTAAAGAGAGACGACGTCAAGCCCTATTCTGACGGCGTCAAGCCTTGATAGGCCAGAGCGGATTTTGGAGGACTAAAGAGGGACGGCGTCAGGAAGACCATCCGGGAACCCTAGCCACGGCGAGGTGACGGCGTCAAGATCTACAACGTGACGCCGTCAGCCCTTAAACTCTATATATAGTTTTGCAATTTTTTGTCATTAGTGTGCAACTTTGTGAGGAGAAACCCTAAGACGAATTTCTGCCATTTTTAAGGGTTTTCATACCCTTGGATCTCCCATGTTTAATTGAAGATAAGTAATCATTTAATCATTCAATATGTCTATGTGTTGTTTGATTATATCTTGTTCTTGTCTTTTGATTAACATGCTAGGCTAGATTTATCTTGTGTTTGCTTAGATCTAATGAAACCTAACTATTGATTATTAGTTGTTAGTGTGTTATCAATTGTATTGGATGATTGTTTATCGATGTTAGGCTTAAGAAAACTGGCTAACCTCCTATACGGTAACTTGCTTGAACGTCTTAAGAAACATGAACCAATGCGTACTAAGGTTTTTATGGTTGTATTTAATGCATGAGCGAATTCTAGTGATCCCATGTTAGGAGCTTCCTAGCCGGCTCGACATAGGAGTGAAGTAGGAGCTTGTAGAGTTGGGGAAGTACCTACGCCACCCCACGATTGGTATTAAGGAATACACCCGTCATCCACGCAATTAATACACACTAATCAACCGGTAAAAGATAGTTAGGGAGTAAGGAAATCTAAGTAAACACATTTCTCTCCACATAAGTTTCACAACCTTTTCATTTTCAGTTATTTTATTTTATTTGCATTTGTAGTTATTTGGGTTAGTTGACTAGCAACTAATTCCGCCCACTCCTTCAAACCCGAGATTTTACTTGCTTTCATAAAATTATAAAAATACAAAAAGAATCTTCCCTCACCCTTAGACCTATTAGAGTAGTTTTTCAATCCTAACGACACTATTCCCCTAGAGAACGATAATCCCCCGGTACTTGCCACTTCACTATACTACATCGGTCAGGTACACTGCCTGGTGGGGATTGCAAGCCTCTTGAGATCCCTCAAGAGGTAAAACCTGTTGTAAGGTCGCAAAACCGCGCATCAAGATCTAGAGGAACTCCCTCTGCTAGGTCGTTGGCGCTTACTCATTATGTGGAACAAAGCAAGGAGGAACAAAAAGAGTTAATTTATGAATCAAAGAATTGGTTGAGCATCAGACAAGTCTGACGTCGTCACCCTTTGCTAGGTGACGCCGTCAGGTTCGACCAAATTCCAATCCAAAATTACGAGGGAAAAATCAATATTCAAACTTCAGGTTCATAAACCAAACGCCCCTTTTTACATCAAAATGGGTGATTGGATCATAGGTTATGGTTTAAATTCGTGGCCTCCCAATTAGTGAATAGACCCATTTAATTGCCAATCATCAAATGCTTTAATTATTGCTAAATAACACTAATTAAAGGACATTATGAGTTCTAAGCATGAATCAATCCTAGGGTTTCATGAGTTGGGGGGTTTCGAAATTGAAGAATCCTATGAGTAATTGAAGCGAAAGGAATGAATAAAAATTACTTACCGTGTGGAGATTGGTAACGGAAGTTGGTGAATTGGACCTTGGAGATTCGTAGGTGGGGTTAGAGTGTATATGGTTTGTGGGGTTTGTTATAAAAGTGATGGAAATAAGGTTATTATTGTTGTGCAGACGGGGTGACGGCGTCACGTTCATAGTCTGACGCTGTCAGACCAGCGTAATTTACCACTTTATGCCAGTTTACAGATGAGCCCCTTGTATTTTAAGTGAGCAGCTTGTCAGGGTCGATAACCTTGATAGCTAGTCTCGTTAACAAGTTCCTCTTGGGTCAAATGTTTTGTTACTGTCACGGGATGTAGTAAAATGTTGGAAAGGGTCGGTTGACGTCTCATTCAGGTTCCAATTTCCATCACGGCAGGTATTCAGGGAGTAAGGGGAACTTTTCCAGGGGGTTTTTGAAATGAAGGTGTGCTTTAATTGAGTTCTTCTCACACCTGGCTTAAAGCCAAAAGATCGTTTCCTAGCTTCATGAAAGTTAGGGAGCGTGACAACCACGCTTCCCACGAAAATGCTATGATCTTGAGAATTCTTTTTCTCGCGAGGGGATCCAAATGGATAAGAGGGTTTTAAAGGTGAAGGCTCGGGGAGAGGGGTTTCATCATCCCATTCGTTGTATGGTTCATTAGGGACCGGGGGTTCAAAGACCTTCTCGATCTTTTTGTGTGAAGCTTCTTCCCTAATTTTCTCCTTTATTCTCGCGATAAACTTTTCTGCTAGTTCCAAGAACATATCTTGGGTGTTTTTCAATTGAGTCTCTAATTCCTGGATCCGTCTCTCTTGGTTGTTCACGAAAGTTAGCATTATCCCTTCAAATTCATCTTGTCGTGAAAATTGATGAAACGTATGTTTACCAATTGTGTTCACACACTCATCGGGATTTTCATCAGCCGTAGGTGTCTCGGCTTTCATTAATTTCTCAACCTGCCTTTTTATGTTTTCGAACAGCTGTTCTTGGGTTGCACTCATGCAATTTAAAATCCCTTCTTCCGAGAACGTTGAGTCTTTCCATTCTTCTTCTTCGTACTGTGCTAAGTCCTCAATGACTTCCCAGCACTTATCGACACTGAGCCTGCTCAGCCTTCCATTGGCAGCGTAATCTATGGTTCTTCTAGTTTGATGGTTTACGCCATCATAAAATCGTTGGATTTGTAGCCAAGGATCCATGCCATGGTGAGGGACTTTTTGGAGTAAGTCCTTGAATCGAGTCCATGCCTCGTAGAGGGTTTCGCCTTGACGTTGTTGGAACATCAAGATGTCATTCCTTAGCTTGGTAGTTCTTCCTGGTGGGAAAAACTGAGCAAGGAAACGAGTGGTGAGATCATCCCAAGAGGTGATGGATCCTGCGGGAAGACGCTCTAGCCATTGACAAGCTTGGTCCCGCAGAGAGAATTGAAAGAGACGTAGTCGGGTCGTCTCTCGAGTGGCAACATCAAGGTCTATGGAATCAACGATTTTGAGAAAGTCCTTGAGAAGTTGATTAGGATCTTCGGAACGAAGTCCATGGAATGCGCATCCGCTTTGCACCAACCGGATGGTGTCGGATCGCAAGGGAGTGACATTGGCTCCTTGAGTGAGCTCAATGGTGTTTCGATAGCCATGGTGGCTAGGACGGGAGTAGTCTCCTAAGGTACGGGCTCTAGGAGGTGGGTGTTGTTGTGGTGGGGGGTTGTTGGGATCAAGGATATTACCACCTTCCATGATGTCGGATGGTAATGGTTATGAACAAAGAAACGAAGAAAAAAGATAGACTAAAGAAATCCTAGAAAAATAAAATAAAAATCTCACTAGAAAGGAATCTAGTGAGTAGACCTAATAAAATAAAAATACAACCTAAACAATAACTATTCCCCGGCAACGGCGCCAAAAACTTGATGCGTGGTTTTGCGACCTTACAACAGGTTTTACCTCTCGAGGGATCTCGAGAAGCTTGCAATCCCCACCAGGCAGTGTACCTGACCGATGTAGTATAGTGAAGTGGCAAGTACCGGGGGATTGATCGTTCTCTAGGGGAATAGTGTCGTTAGGATTGAAAAACTACTCTAATAGGTCTAAGGGTGAGGGAAGATTCTTTTTGTATTTTTATAATTTTTTATAAAAGCAAGTAAAATCTCGGGTTTGAATGATTGGGCGGAATTAGTTGCTAGTCAACTAACCCAAGTAGCTACAATTGCAAATAAAATAAAATAACTGAAAATGAAAAGGTCGTGGAACTTATATGGGGAGAAATATGTTTACTTAGATTTCTTTACTCCCTAACTATCTTTTACCGGTTGATTAGTGCGTATTAATTGCGTGGATGACGGGTGTATTCCTTAATACCAATCGTGGGGTGGCGTACGTACTTCCCCAACTCTATAAGCTCCTACTTCACTCCTATGTCGAGCCGGTCAAGAAGCTCCTAACATGGGATCACTAGAATTCGCTCATGCATTAAATACAACCATATAAACCTAGTACGCATTGGTTCATGTTTCTTAAGACGTTCAAGCAAATTACCGTATAGGAGGTTAGCCAGTTTTCTTAAGCCTAACATCGATAAACAATCATCCAATACAATTAATAACACACCAATAACCAATAATCAATAGTTAGGTTTCATTAGATCTAAGCAAACACAAGATAAATCTAGCCTAGCATGTTAATCAAAAGACAAGAACAAGATATAATCAAACAACACATAGACATATTGAATGATTAAATGATTACTTATCTTCAATTAAACATGGGAGATCCAAGGGTATAAAAACCCTTAAAAATGGCAGAAATTCGTCTTAGGGTTTCTCCTCACAAAGTTGCACACAATGAATAAAAATTGCAAAACTATATATAGAGTTTAGTGGCTGACGGCGTCACGTTATAGATCTTGACGCCGTCACCTCGCCGTGGCTAGGGTTCCCGGATGGTCTTCCTGACGCCATCCCTCTTTAATCCTCCAAAATCATCCCTGGCTTATCAAGGCTTGACGACCTTCTTGACGCCGTCCCCCTTTAATCTTCCAAAATTTCTCTGGCTTATCAAGGGCTGACGGCGTCACACTAGAGCTTGACGCCGTCACATGTACTTTCCAGCATATTTTTGAGACTTTGTCGTTTTCTTCACTTTTATGCTCCAAAAACGTCCAAAATGCTTCCTTTTCCAGATTTCTTCTCCAAAGTACCTAAAATGACAAAAGGAACGATTTAGGGCAATATTTCATCAAATAAATACGATTTAGGGCTTAAATGACCCCCTAAAAGCGGTACACTTTTCGCTTCATCACTTCCTTTAGCTTGTTGTTACTTACCCTATTCGACTACATAGTAGTCGATCCCCATTAAACCCTAATTAGGGTTTATACCTTGTTCTTGGAGTGCACGATTCCTTGTTCTTGCTAGGAATAAAAAAGGTACGCATCACTTTTAATTTAGTTAATTAATTACATGTTTTGTAGATCTTGTTTTTCCGCTGCGTTTGCTTTGATATTATGTTGATTATGTTTATGTGTTTATAGTTTTATGATTCACATATTCCAACAGTAGCATCTAAAGCCCGTTTAAACATTGTAATTAATTACTAAACGCATAAAATTGAACCTTTGTGAATAGGTACATGCTTTTAATAATTCTAGGGTTTAAGATTTATGAAAACCCTAATTTATACAAGTTGGTTGATTACCAACTATTATTTTTTAGGGTTTATGTATTGTTAAAATCTTGTAGAAAACCCTAGGATTGCATGCAATTTTATGTGAAAATTAATGAGTACCTTAGTGATGTCATTAATTTAGTATGCGTACATGATTGGCTTGATAATATGTGTTTACATGATTATAAGTGCAATATGGGGATTCATGACAAAAACATGCATGTTTTGTCATGATGATTGATGTCTAATTGCTACATGTTTTTTAAGATAAATCTAAAATAAGGGAAGACCCTAATTAAATATATTAATTAATTGATTATGTGCAATGTGATATCTAATTAATTAAAACTTACGCGGCCAAGTTATTTGGCGTCTGTGGTCCATTGGGCACAATGAGCTCGAAAACCAATGGGAGTTTTATTAATTACATACATTAAAAATTCACATAGAAATTATTAATAGGATTTATCAAAAGGTTTGCATGTGGCTATATGATATTGTTAATGATCATATATGTGTTATTAAGTGTTTGTTTATTTTTTTTAATTACTTGATCTTTGTGTTTTAATTATGATGGATTGGAAACATCAAAGAGGGTAATTTTTTGAATAAAAATAAATGAACCTAATAACTATGAAACCTTTGTGGTAAAATTATTTATTGCCAAGTCTTATGTGCCGATAGTGGTTCGCTTCGCACGGTAATTTGCTCTCAGGCGAGACTAGCAATTTAATAATTTACTACATAAATGTTTTGAGCTTTAAATCTTAAAGTTTTTAATTGATTGATGTGACTGTACAAAAGTGGTCGAAGTGGCGGACCTAATATTGACAAACTATAAAATGGGTATAAGGAGGCTTGACATTAAATTGTCATCCGAAAGGGGCGCTTTTTAATTAGCTTCGGCGGACGTTTGCCCCTCCGCTCGCCTGTGCGTCAATATTAGACTTACCAAGTACACCATGATAAAGTACGAAGCATCTTAAGGCAATGTTGTAAGTTTCTCAACGCCATCAATTAAAATTTTGTTGATTTTAAGCTGCGAATTGGTAAATGGTTTTTGTAGAAAACATATGATACAAAGATGAATGCATGACATCTTTGTACATATTTTGATTACACACATCAAAATTATACCCTTAAAATTTAAGTAATATGCCATCCAACTGTAAAGGAAACACCTAAGGTTTCATCCTACATCACTAGCAGCCAAAGCTGAATGTGATGTTCAAAGGGTGGTTGTCTAAGGGTAAATTGAGTACTTTCATTGCTAGCAGCTAAAGCTGATGTGATGAAACGACGTCAATTTACAGTTTTCTAAGTTGATTAACTTAATTGAGCACTTTCATTACTAGCAGCCAAAGCTGATGTAATGGAACGGCGTCAAGGCATAAAGATTTGGGGATGAAACATGCTTACATTTGCAACCGAGGTTGGCATAATATGTAAGTCCCATGATTCTAGGAATTGCAATTGGATATTGGCAATTGGGATAGACCCGTACCTTATTGAGTACTTTCATTGCTAGCAGCCAAAGCTGATGTAATGAAACGACGTCAATTTGGATCCTAATTTTCAATGAAAATTAAATGGTTAAATTTTATTTACCGTGGGTGTTTAATTTTCTTGAAAAGTTATTATCGAAAATACTAAAATTGAATTTTGCAAATTCTTTTAATGTATTTAATGCAACGTTAAAACCGTAAACGTGAAGTTTTTCTTTTAGTAGTAAATTGATCTACACCCGTAGGGGTTTTTGGATAGAGTCAATTTTTACTGAAAAGAATAAACGGAGTCTACTTTCCGTGTGAAGAGTAAGACTTAATCATATTCTTTTTCATGAATGAGAAAGGTATAATAGGAAAATTAGAATTGTCTAAATTCTAAGAAATAACTCATGGCGAATTTTTAAGAAATTGCATTCTTAGGAGTTATTGAAATTAGAAGCTAGACTAATTACCGCATAATGGGTAAAAAGCAAACTAGAATGTTTGATCTAGTTGTTGTGATTTAACCACTTAAAGGTGCTACATACCATGATGGGGATGGTAGACCTTATTGAGGAAGAAATTGCATACCCAATTCTTTCAAGTTAATTGCATTGATGGATATTCTACCATTGACAAAGTAGAATACATTCTTTAAGTACCTTAGTATGTATTACGTAAGGAATTACTCAAAGGTGTAGGAAAGTAAACAGCACGCCATGTGCTTTTACTGGTTATGCAACACTTACAATGTTGTCAAATCTAGTGGGAGCATAGTGTTATAATTACTGAATAATGAGTTCATGTAGTGATCTTTAATTCAGTGGGAGCTACAAGTCTTGATATTTTGGTAGTAACTCGGATTATTTCTAGAATCTCTTGAGATAAATACTTTCCAATTATAGACACTTGTGGTATTAAGGATAGTCGTGTACGTTTCCTTACTAGACGAGGTAATTCTATATCTACTTATATCTATGACACAATCATATTGATCAAATAAGCAAACTATTCATGTGTTGTTTATCTGATACGTGATGTTGTTCCATGCACAAGTGGGAGAAATCTTTATTGTGTGCAAGCAACAACATAAAGAAATATGATTTAAAGGTTTCTCTTGACTGTAAGGTAAGAGACCAATGTTCTAATGTGTTTTAAACACATTCTAATAATAGAACACTTGGAGTTAATATCTACTTTTATTACTAGATATTAATGACAAGGTAAATTACATACTTTTATTATTAGCAGCCTCGGCTGATGTAATGAAACTATGTTAATTTACAAGTTTCTAAATTAGATAACTATTAGAACAAGTGTCAATATGATAATATGACTACTTCTAATGTGAATATTTATGTATTGTTGTAATGACATAAATAAATGAAGTAATCTTATACTGCTTCAAATTTGAATGTTTATGTATTCTTGGAATGACATAAATATATGAAGTAAGTAAATTAACTTGAAATAATATTGAAACCAAGTTGTGGTGTTCATGATTACTTTAGTTATGCATATTTATACTTTAGTATAAAGATATAAAAATGAAGTCTTTTATTGTTATAAGACTTATAATAAAGTAAAACGTTAACTTGTCATGTTTTTAATTAAGACATATACAAGAAGTCATTGAGTTGATCAATGATCTATAATGTACATTGGGATTATAACAATTATGTCTTTTTGGTAAGACATAGACATGAAGTGATTTGATAAGAACTACTTATGTTATAAAGCATGCAATTGGCTTGAAAAATCTATTGTACCATTAAATGACTTAGTTGGTAAATAGGTAAGCCAAAAACGAAATATATTTATCTCACATATTGTAAGATTAACTTACAATATTAATCCTAATGAAATACATAGTGTTTATGGTATGTTCAGTTAGGAGAATCAAACTCTTGTTATATTGTTTGATTTAAGATAACTATATCTTCTATTCTTCCTAAAAGAAATCAAGGTTAGGAAATTGAGTATGGATTGGATATACTCAATTTGACTCCAACCTAGAAGATTAATAAGATGCCATTTAATATGGAATGTGATCAATCATATTAAGTCTTAAAATTGAAGTTTAGAATGTGTTAAACTACTTGTAAGTAGGCTATTAACAAATTGAGGTTAGGAACTGTCAATATGTATTTATAAAGTCCCAAAAGAGAACAAGTTTATGTTGCTCTATTTGCTAAGCATTTATAGGTAATCTATAAATTACAAAAGGCAAGTGGGAGTTTTATCTTGAGGAAATAAAATTACAAGATACATGATCTTCTAAATACGCTAGAAAAATCATAATGAGGATTTAACATGTTAGTGTAAAATTTCAAAGATGATGGAATTCTCATTTCATAGGTCCGAAAGGATATCTCAAATATTTGTAGAATATGTTGAGGGTTATGAGTTACAGGAACGTGGTATGCTGTTAATAAATTGCAAATGTTTATTTGGCAAATTACTCATACTATGAATAATAAGATGCAGTCCAAAAAGATAACTAGTTGAAAACGTAGTTGATCTTAAACTCTATAGTAACACTATAGAAAGGAGATGAATTTCTACAAAGGAAATGAAAATCCTAGAGATTTAAATTCTTGTGTAGAAATCATAATGGACAAATTTGTGTACATATTTAATATGTGAAAAGATTATCAAACACAATTAAGCAATTAAATGTGATTGAAATTCTTTCTAAGCACATTAAATATATAAAGATTATGATTGTCATTATTAGTTTCATTTATATGAAATTAATAATGGAATATCAAAACTCTTTCTTGGGAAATTACTTGTGCGAGGACGGAAAGTAATTGAAAGGAGTATTTGAATTCAAACAATCTTTAGTAGTATACAAAATGCAAATCATTTGTGAATGTATTAATGCATGCATCTAGAAGATATACTTAATTTTAGTTATTAAATCTAGTTTTGATTTATAATTAAAATAAGATTTTTCTTAATATTCCTGAAAGCTAATGGGAGTGATATTTATTTTCTTATTTCATATATGTTGTACAACATATAGGAAGTAACATTCCATTAACATTTATATATTAAGTCTTAGTTTGGAATGAAACTTCTCATGAAAATTTAGAAAATAAAACCTTGAAATATATGTTTATTGTTATAAATATAAGCGGTAAAATAACTGATTCTAATAAACATGATATCCTATTAGAAAGGCTAGATGGAAACATATCTTTGAAACGATATGACATGAATAAATCTAAGGTTGACGAAAGGATTATTCACGTACATCATGTTGCTTGTTGTATCATGCTTGATTAAAAGATGATAGACAACATTAAATATCTAATTGTAATTATTAGATAGCTAAGTGTAATGGATATGGTTTAGAATTTACATCCTCAGCCTGGATTTGCTCCAAAATTCTAAATAAGAACCATATGGCAAAATGTTGATATAGATGACAAATCTTGTAAGATTTGAAGATGTCAAACAGTACACGATGGATATTAAAGTTTACGGGAACTTTGAAAGAGCATATTGTTGTTTGATACAATGATGCTAGTAAGATTGAGATGACACTCAATACTAGTCATGGTGGGAGCTCATCCTTATTAGGAGACCATGTGTACTAGTTATGCTCAATATGAGCATAGTTGCATTATACATAAAGAATTAGAATACTTTAACTACAAGGTTTGGTAGTTTAATTGTCATAAATTTGCGATTGAGGATGTCATGCAATTTATGAAATATTATGTGGCAATATCATGATGGATGAATGCACACATAAAAGAATTTCATTTTATGAAATAAGTATTCTCAAAATTCCGATAGATCAAAATTAGTTGATTTATGCTTTGTCAACAAGTATGTGGAACATGACTTGAGGCATAACTCATTAATGGAAATTATCATGCTTGATCTGTTTAGTATTTGGATAAGGGATATTAAAACAATTATTATTTTAATGAAATAAAGTGTGGATAACGTTTATTCTCATTTATAATATTGTATCATATATTTGCATGTTTAAATCCGTGAATAACTTATGTTATTCTAAATTTTCCGTTGTCGATTAATGATATGGGAATATCATTAAATAAAGACAAATGTGAGGATTGGTAGAATGTACTGTAAGGTTGAGATACCAATATCACATGATATTCAATATTGGATAAATTGAATATAGGACTTATCCCAACCACATGATTGTACTTTATGGTTCGTTGTCATTAAGTAAATCATGAATATTTATCCTCAGACTTGAGATACCAGATAATTCCGAGGATGTAGCTCATTTTCTGTAAGATAGTGTAACGCTATCCGTAACAGGTGGCTATAAGGGCTATTTTCGGAGGTGATGCGAAGTTCAAGGGTTATGCTCGTAGTCAACAAAGGATTTGTTCCTTTAAATTTGTTTTGAAGTATAATACTGATGGGCCCCTCGTAGGGTTGACAAGATGTTTGTATGGCCATACCCAAAGTCTACCTGGAATACGTTCAGATATTTTGTTAATCTTGATCAATCAATAAATAACGAGAAACAAAATAGTTAATTATGGAATGACTTGGATCCATATCCATATTAACGTGGTATTAGAAACAAAAGGATAAGTATGATGATATAATCAACACGTGGTTTTTTCCAGGAAAACCATACTCGTGTCAATCTGGGGGCATTGGGAAGGTTAAGCTAGACTAACCCATGTTATTACGATATTAATGAATATCCAAGTGGGAGCTGTTAGAGTTTATGGATAATTATTAATATTCGTATGTCCAGTTTTGAACACGAGACTTCGGGATTGCACACATTACGTATGAGTCTCAATGATGTGAATAATTAAATATAGTTTTATGATTTATTTATTCATTTCACAAACAAACACTTAACGGACGTTAGTATTTAACGGGGTTAGAGATAACGCTCGTTAAAGGACTAAATATGCAAAGAAGGAAAGAAGGATCTAGAATCCCCTTTGGATTCTTAAAGTCGGCCGAATACCCCTAGGGGTTTATGGTTTTTGATTTTTGTAGCTTGGGGGAGAAGTTTGGGTTGCCTATAAATACAAACCTATTGTGTTTGTTATTCCCTAATCCCTAATTCCCTAGCAATCCAACTTCTCTTCTTCTTGTCCTCTCCTTATGGCCGGTCGAATTCCACTTCCCTAACACCTAGGGAATTTCGATCAAAGCTATAACATAAGTGTTGGAATTGTTTTGTGAATTAGAACCTAGCTTTTCACATTGAGACGCTAGTAATACGTATGTAGAAGAACGGAGTACAAGCTTCCTTTAGCTTGTTGTTACTTACCCTATTCGACTACATAGTAGTCGATCCCCATTAAACCCTAATTAGGGTTTATACCTTGTTCTTGGAGTGCACGATTCCTTGTTCTTGCTAGGAATCAAAAAGGTATGCATCACTTTTAATTTAGTTAATTAATTACATGCTTTGTAGATCTTGTTTTTTCGCTGCGTATGCTATGATGTTATGTTGATTATGTTTATGTGTTTATAGTTTTATGATTCACATATTCTAACACAAACCATGATTACAAGAGGTTAATACATGACGTCAGTATTTATCAATGTTGCAAAAATCATGAATCGGTAGCCGGGCGGTCGACCACCCTGCAGCGAGTAATCGGCCGAGGCGGGATTAATCGGTGATTAATCGGATTGGCATTTTTTGCATGTTTTGGGTATTTCTGGAGACCAAACTAAAGATCGTAACTGATTACAAGCCAACTATGTTTCCAAACCTCAATAAAAGGCTCTAATTCTGATTATGAGGCTCATTGTGCATTATAAGTGAAATAAACGATCCCCAAATTAAGTAGAATGCCTAAATTTTCATTTATTAAAACCTGACCAATTTGGCCGATTCGGCCGATTTTTGGCCGATTTTTTTGCCTGACCGATTTTTTGGCCGATTTTCACTATTCTACAAGGTACTGGGCCGATTAACGATTAATCGGCCGATTCAGCCGATTTTTGCAACATTGGTATTTATTCAAAACCAATATACGACACTGATTGAGACTTAGAAGATTTCGTTATGCTTAAGTGAAAGGCACACATGCACTCGAGATGGAATAAATCACCATTTTATTTTAATGGTTGTAACGGGGATGTTCGTGTATTTGTCCGGACAACTCATTCTGGACGACATATGCCGGACGAGGCTCCTTCACGCCAACCGGTCCGGACCGTACACATGCATATAATAATAATAAAAGTAACTCGGGAAAGACCAAGACGTGTCATCACCTAGGTAACAAGCGCAGACCGTTGGTTATTGGCATAAGCCAGACATGCGCCGCCGTCCTGGTTTCCACAGGATACGGTCTCCAGTACATGTACAGTGGCCTATAAGCCTGGTCTAGGCGTAGACCGGCTCCTCGCTTCCCCAAGGTGTCAGGTACAGTGATTGTGGTGCTATAAACTCACATTTATTACTAACTAGTCATTCATTCGGACGAACACTTATTCTCACACCTGAGCTTGGTCTTGGGATAAAACCCATGGCGAGGCTAACGTGTGTTATCTTTGTTTCAGGTTCACATAGCTCAAGATTCGGGCCAAAGGAATCAGGGGTAAGATTTTACTTCAATAAATTGGCACCATCCGTGGGACCCAAATTCAATCTATCAAAAGCTTATAATGACTGGTCCCAACCCAAGCACACCAGTCGGACGCTCAGGGGCAGCCGAGGGGTCAGGAGAGGGAAGTTCTAATCCCTCGAACACTCGAGCCATCATGGAGGGTCATATATCGGCTCTCAAGGAGTTGTTGAAGTAACAAGGCAACCGTGTTCTGATAAAGCCTATGCTGTTAAACTTTGAAGATGAAGTAACGGATACGGAAGAGGAGGAGGTTGAAAGAAGGCAAAACGATAAGGGGAAGACAGTGGTGGAAGATGACTTGAGCAAACCGTTCAAGGAGGTGATAAAGTGTCCGATCACAAGAAAAATCATAGAGTTCTGAGCCCCTAAGCATAAATCTGAAAGAGCAATGTTATATCTACAAAAAGTTTACAAAATTATACCCACAAAATGACATGCATGTGTAGTGATCCAATCATTTTGTATTATAATCTCTCTTTCTTCTTTCTTACCATCCACAATTGATTGCCAAGTTATTGTATGGATATAATTTTGTAAACTTTTTTGTGAATGTATTATTTCTCGATCTGAAAAGCCATCGTGTCCCTTGAATATAAGATTAGGATGATCGATGATTTGATCAAAGATGCAACATGGCCTACCCTAATTACTACTTTGATGGACCACTACTACATATAAGCTCATTCAGATCACCTTAGATAGATCAGTTTTGCGAAAAACTGATGTATTTAAGTAAAATGGAGGCCAACATGGAAAATATCATGGCAATTAAATCGGTTGTTATCAAAAAGTGGCTTTCCTTTATGTTTTTATTCAAAAAGATCAGTTATATACAAAACAACTGATCTATTTGACTTACAATTTTGTTCAAAATTTTTGTCAAATATCTAAGTGGGCTAATTTTTTTCATTCTCCCGCTTCTTCACTTTACCCTATCTTTTCCTTCTTTCATTTAACTAGGAGCCGCTTACAAACAAAAACTCTAGATCTACAACACTTTCGAAATCCACCATTAATCAATCAGGTATATTAATTTTATCCAAGTTCCAGCCTATTTAATGTTTCACTTATAACTGTTTTACTCAGGTTTCATATGTTGTTTTTATCTAAACCTAGCTAGTTTTCTTTTGATTCCATGGGTATTTTGAGCTTTTAGTTATAAAGTATAGTATGGAGTTGGTTAGCAGTAAGAAGGTGGAGTAAAGACTGATGAGTGGTCCATGTGTGGCCTTGAGCTTTATCAAAACGGGTTCAAAGTCTAGTATGGAGTTGGTTAGCAGTAAGAAGGTGGAGTAAAGGAAGGATGGGCCTGGTGGTTGCTTCTTAACTGTTCTGCTGCTGGATAGTGTGGATCTGATAAGGGCAGTTATGCAGAGGGTAACTACTATGACGAACCAGGCTTCCATTGTTGATGAACAGAAGTCAATGACTGCTAGATAAGGTATCTATTACTACATCTCATCAATCTTGTCAAATGATCTTGAAAGTCAAAGTGGTGACATGTGCAAAAATGAAAAGTTACATACAGTAAATGGTTCTGTAGTTTACTCAAATTTACTAAATTGGTTCATTAGTGATGGTAATTATAAATATGGTCTTATATAAGTAATGGGGCACTCTTTGGTCTTTGCTTTCACATTCTTTTTCTCCACTTTTGGTCATTAGAGTATGCAACTAATCTGAGTTTTGGTCTTAGAAAAGGTAAAAGATGAGGACTGAATATGAATGCATTTAGTTTTTTTTACTTTTTAAGTCGTAAATGGTATTTTTGAGAGGTAGGCAATATTTTTTAGCAAATATAACTATGTATAAATGAGTTCAAATCAAATAAACGAGCACGCGCCTACTGTGCGTAGCAAGCCGAGCTTCAATCGAGCATATCAGAGCCGAGTGGTAGGCACAAACACCCCCCCCCCCCAAACTACAGAAAATGACCTGAAAATAGAAATAAACCTGATCAACCAACAGAAAATGATAAGCTTTTATTAACATAATCATTCTACAGTCAAAACTGTTTGTTGTAAAATAGTATTATATGGACAGTATGTCTCTATCATCCAAATAATGCTTCAGCTATCAAAAGTCCATACATGTAACACCCCCATTTTCGATATACGTAGCGGAATATAAGTTGGGGTATTACTTCAAGTATCACAGTCATGAAAATAGAAAACGACTCAAAAAGAGACGTTTTAGATAAAATTGTTATCATCCATTTATTTAAATCAGAGTTACATAATAAAGGTCCCAGCGGGAAGTTTCGAAATACGTTATAAAAGCTACATTATTTGTTGAATGATAACAAAATGGACACCCTTTTTATAAGAAGAAAGTCCATTGCCTACACCGTGCCAAATCGTGCTTTTAGTTACCTGAGATAAAACATGCTAAAAAGTCAACACAAAGGTTGAGTGAATCCATAGCGTTTAAAGTTATAATCAGTTGAACACAAGTTAAGTAGAAAGTAAATCAGTAATATTGCAATTCAGTATATTGCTCTAAGTCTCATGACACGCAAGACGTTAACACGATGGACATCATAGTAATGAACTATTGCTGTAAATCACTACATAATTAAATGTAGCAATTATGCCCTCGAGTAGGAGCTTGCCGTGCTCTTTATTAAACGTTTTCAAATATAAGGTGCATTTGGTTACCTATCTGGCTAACACAAATGGGATGTCAATTCCAATAGATCTATTCACTATATTCGCGCTCACCCGAAAGTGATTAATGGTTCATGATTGAGGGGCTTTTAAGAGGCAACAGTTAAACTTAGGCAATATCAATCAGGATAGCATACATAAAAATACTTTTGTTCGGTTTATAGCATGTATCTCCCCACAAATTTGGAAAATATAAAAAAAAGTGGGACTATGAACTCACCTTAGCAGTTTGGATGGAAAACAAGTTAAATATAGTTGATAAACGTCTCTGGCACGCGACCTGGGTTGGTATGTCAAGTTTCAGTATTCGTATTCAGATATACGTAAGTTTTAGTATTCGTTTCGTAACGTTTTGGTTGACAGTTAAATGTTTAAATGAGACAACATGAAGTCTCTTCAAAAGTTGGTGGATGATAAGATTTTATCTTATTTCATGTGTTTATGTTTATGTTTCGTTTGTTTGTTATCGAGATAAATGTATTTCGTTTATTAGTTTCTATTATAAATCGATTCGAAATATATTTCTAATAATAATTATAAAATGTTACGCTTTTTACCCTTATAGTTTCATATATTGACAGTTTATACCCCTGAACTTTCATAAAATGACAATTTTTACCCCTCAACTTTTGTGAAATGACAGTTTTTACCCTTGTAGTTTCAAAGATGACAATTTATACCCACAACTGTGGGTCGTTGGCAAAAACAACCCTTGTTTTAATAACTTTGAAATATTTACACTTTTGGCCCAATAAAACTCCAATTTTCAGATTTGACATGTTTTACCCTTAAACTTCAGGTCGACTTCATTTTAGGTCCTAGTTATAAAATTAGTTAGAGTTTTGACAGTTTCTACCCTCAAAGCATTTTTGTTATTTCATTCGAAGTCCTTATTTCATATTAACGTGTTTTACGCTTAGGAAAATGACACGACTTTCTACGACTCGTTTATACAACTTATGATAAGATTGTAAATAAGCTAATAAGGGCTTATTTGATTATATTATAGGTTATAGATTTTCAAATTAAAATTTAAAAGGGTACGCTTGTTTTTAGTCCAAACCGCCCCAAAAGAAAAATTTTATAGGCGAGATCTTGCGCCATTTTTGAAATGTTCTTATTTCTACTTATAGTTTGTTAGGTGACCTTTTAAATGGTTCAAACCCCGAGTTCTAAACCTTTATCATTTGCTCACAATAATTTTTCAAAGTAGAGGTGTTGGGACGATTTATAAAAGGGGCTGTTAAGGTTTTGAAGAAAAATATCATTTTTTAAGAGTTTTCAAGACCCGAGCTTATTTGTAATTGAAGTAAAACGTCGTTCCGGACAACTTTCGTGTTTTAACTTTTCGACGAAACGGACCAGAAATGCCTCGTTTCGCGTGATGTAACATTCTGTTACAGAATGTTTCGCACATATTTTATGTAACTTCGAATTGCCGTATCTTTTGACTCGTGTAATCGTTTTAGGTGATTCAAATTGCTAAATCTTCGTTTTAATTTTTTCTACAACAATATGTAAACTACCAAATCTATATGTGGTTGGTTTAGTAGGAAATTTTAATAATAAAGCCTATTATTTTAACATTTATAAGCTCAAGTTAACATATAATTTCTTATAACTTATATTTGACCTTAGCTTTCTATTAGGGCTTGATTAGTGACATGTTTAGGAGTATTTAGAGTTTACAAAAGAAATGAAAAGAGGCTAGTTTACTTACTTGATCACTTATTCGATTATAAGTGATTTTTGGCGAAATGACTTGGAAATTAAACACTAATGTTTCTCCTCCTTCTAAGCCTTTCTAAGATATTTATTTAGCTACTAATTAGGCTGTTTGATCAGGGTTTAAGTGAGAGTGGGCTATTTTTGGGGTAGTTCGAATGGTGGAATGAATATGGTATCATAGTTGTGTCGATTTATATAGAGATGAAAAGCTAGGGTTTCTTGAGGCTCTAGGTCATCATGTGGGAGGAGAGGAGACCAAATGAGGTGTACCATAGAAGTTGGTGTGATGATATGTGGTGTTGATGAATGGGGCGTGAGGTGGTGATGTGTTTCGGTTGGAAACCATGGATTTTACCTACCAATTTGAAGACCTAGGGGACATGTTGGTGTGTACAAGTTTTATACCTAGTAGTGATCTTATGGTGTATAATTTACCATGTAGGAAGTAAGGAATTTGTTTGGTTTAATTCTAGTTAATTTCGAACTAGATTATTTGAAGGGGAATTGAATGGCTTCAAAGGGTGGTATATTGGGCTATAGGGTATTGTACTTAGGGTTTAAGAGAAGTAACTAGGTTGGTTTAAGGTTAGGTTTAAGTATTTGTTGGATAGAGAAATAATTAGGGTTTGTATGTTTATTATATATATATATATATATATATATATATATATGTCGAATTATATGTAAAAGGAAAAGAAATCATGTTGTGCTTTAAGGGGTTGTACCATGGGCTTATTTGGGTTGTACTAGGGTTTAAGAAATATGGAAAATATATTTTTAAGGTTTTCTTAGGTTAATTTAATTATATGTTTAGTTAATTAGGTTTAAAAGTATATAAATGTAATTTTTAGGTTTTTATGCATTAAACACTTGTACATTAGGTTTAGGGACTTATACTTATAATTAGTGAGTTTAAGAAATCTATTTTTAAGGTTGGTGCATAAAAGACTTGTATTGTGTGCTTTAAAATAGGTACATTGAGGTTTATAATGTGATATATATATATATATATATATATATATATATATATATATATATATATATATATATATATATATATATATATATATATATATATTATGTTGTTATGCATAAATGACTTGTATCTTGGCTTGAAAGACTTGTACACTTATAATTTGTAATAATCATATATATATAGATTAGGGTTTGTGATTTTATTACATAAAATCATAGCTTTGTGAGTTTAGGGTTTGTATCGGGAGTTATAGTGAATTTAGGGTTTCTGTGCTTTAGAAGCTTGTACATTAGCTTGGATGAGTTGTACTTTAGTGTTTTAGGGTTTAGTTACTCATATTCATTGTTATAATGGTTTAGGGTTTCGTAGAAACTCTAATAGATAAGAAATGTTTAGTTTGAACGTTTATTAATCGTACGTTAACGAATTAACATAAAGTGACAAATGACATATCGTAGGATTTTTATACTTGACATATATTAATGTTTATGTGAAATAAACATTAAGTAAGTTGATGTCGGTCCGCGTGAGAGCACATTTATCGATGATGTGAGTTACGTCACATTAGATAGTAGTCATGATCAGATAAATAAATAAAAATTATACGTAGAAAAAAGATAAGTATTCTTTATTTAGAATATGAAATAGTTTATTACAAAGTGAAATTTTTACGGTGGTTATAATACAACATATCATCATCTTTTAGTTTACCTCTGTTTTATTCGTATGTCTTCCCACTCTATTTTTTGCTTACCTTTTCGGCTTTCTCATCATGTTTTATGCTAAAGTATGCTGGAAGTCTGGAGAGCGATTTTGGTTTAATACAGGCAGTAGTTCTGTAATCAGTGGTCCTTCTTGCATACAAACACGATATATCTTGGATCGACCATTGCACATTTGTGAGTGCGTTACACGGATAGAAACTCCAAAAAAAAAAAAAAAAAAAAAAAAATGCCCCTAGTTCAATGAAAGATTGTTTAAGGAGAAAGTTGGTTGTCTGATCTTTAGTTTCTTATATAGTGTTGGGATGATTAGTTATCTTTAGATGATGGCGTAACATAAGCGCGAGGAGTGTTTGGTATTGTTCTCTTATTTCCCGTCACCACACTACTAGGGGCTGTTTGGTATTGCTTCATGAACG